>VKOC01001781.1:0-108093 GCA_009364415.1 Spea multiplicata
AAAAAGGTGATAATTGTTGACCTTATTTGCATGCGCCTACCCAGAATCCCTTGTGGTTGTGGCAGCACCATGAAATTTCTGAGGGAACAACAAGCCTTCAGGTTTGTCTGCTGTCTGTAGATGAGTGCTTAATAAACAGTCAATAGTTTCCTAGTGAAGAACACGGTCTTTTTTGTTATTGATTAACTACTTATTGAATTTAAAATGAGTCCAGGCCAATTGATTTTTACCATAACATTCTCCTCTGACCCACTAGTTCTATGTAGCAAAACATTTAGTCTTGTTTAGTCATTTTACTGTTTTACGATTGCTGCGAAGGGTTTTCATACATGCTTTGATATCATCATATTTGTACAAGGGTTTTGTTGTTGAATATACTCAGCGTTCATTCTTACTGGAGCAGCGAGTCATGTTCTTGGAATATCATGAGAACCAATGTCCTCCTACCGTATAATCACATTATATGGGGAGGGTCAGCTGTATATCAAACCCTAGATCTTCCTCTTATAAAGATAAACGTCCAAGAGAAAGTGGAAGGTGGGTCAATGCGTTGGCGAGTACCATACAACACTGTCCTGGGTGAAGGGCACCATTCTGCTTACACAACTGCTTACACAACTAGCGTTACATTGAAATCTGTTCCCAGTGAATGCAGACACTGTTCTTACAAATATGAACATTTCCTTAGCTTTGTTCATATCCTATAAGAAATTGCTCAACAGATTACTTTGAAGCGCATTAATCAATGTCTATGGCTTATCACATGCTTTATCAAACAAATGCCATAGTCCCTCTCACACTCACTCACACACACACACACGCCTCCTTACACATGTACACTGAAACATACTTACTCCATCACCCGCAGTTACTTTATATAACATGTTTATATTATACAACAGTGCAACCCTCATCTCAACGTGAAAAGCCATATAGTAATTTAGAAACCTTGGCTAGAAGAATACTAGCGTGAAACATAGTACCATAGTTGCCAAAAGTTATAAAGTATACATTATAAAGTAACTATTTATATAACTTTTTGCAACAGATATTACATATTCTTTATAAACTGTAGAAAAATAACAAAAGCTTATACAAGTATGGTGGGAGTTCCCCTTTAAAAATTGCTATATCGGATATAGGCCTTTTTCATGCTACTTTCTCAAAGGTTTCTAAGCGAAAGAAATGACATTTCTCGTTGAAATACATTTTTTCCACCCTTGTCAAATCCTGGAAACTAACTGAAAATCTGCAGAGAGGAAGTTCTTCTTCACCAATCTGTTCTGTATGGACTTTCCCAGGAGCTCACATGGAAGGAGCCGTAAAAGAAGCCTGGCTTCCAATGTGCTGTGTTAAGGAGGCTTTGTGTTTTGCTAGGAACCTCCTGATTTTGAATGGGGGGGGCAGTCAGTGACCGTCACAGCCATAGTGCTCTCTCCTTCATCCCTCACATCCAGTCCCTCATCACATGCTGCCGCCTTCACTTGAACAACACCTCCTGAATTCGCCCATCCATCACATAAGAAACGACGAATACACTAGTCCACTCCGTTGTAATATCGCGCCTGGATTATTGCAACTCCTTACTAACTGCCCCCCCACCTTTCACCGCTCCAATCCACCCTCAACACTGCAGCTACGTTAATGTTTCTCTGTCACCGTTCCTCATCTCCCGCTCCTCGGTGCCAATCGCTCACTGCCTCCCCATAGCCTTCAGATTCTCCGGAGGCCTTCACTCCGCATCCGCTTATATCTCTACCCTCCTATCCAAATACACCTTAACCGCCCTGTTTGTTCCGCTCATCACCTTCGTCTCTCTTTTACTGTCATTCCCTCTTCTCACCCCCCGATCCAGGAATTCCCCCAGTGCTGCACCCATTCTCTGGAATTTCTTTCCCGGTTCTGTCACATTTTCTCCCTTGTATGCAAATTTAAAAACCTGCCATGAAAACCCACCTTTTTCAAGACATACAACCATTCCTCACAACACTCTCAGCCAGCATCGTGTCTGAGCCGTCAGAACAACCAACAACCTCGACACTCATCCCCATCCAAGCCGTCCTCTCCTACCAATCGACTAGATTGTAAGCTCACGAGAGCAGGGCGCTCTTCTCCGTCTCTACCAGTTTGTTATTGTTTGTGATTTTACGTTTATCCTACTGATTGTAAAGCGCTACGGAATCTGCAGGCGCTATATAAATAAGTGAAATACAAACTTCAATACGCCCTTTTCTATTACTCAGTGTAACCATTTTTCAGCTACAACCCACAATTACATGAAACACGATGCTGAAAATGTAATTAAGAGGTTTAATGTATTTCTCCACATCCTGTTTTGCCTGAATGCTGATTATTCATGATTTCCGTTGTAGCTCCTGTATATGGGAATCATTTGTATTCCATCATAGTGATTAATCATTCAGGAACTTTACTGTATTAATGTTGTCACAGCAGTCATTTCGGCTCCTTGCCATCGGGCAAACATCAGCCGGTCTCACGCAGAACTAACTACAGTGTCCCGACTACCGTTTCGGACACGGACACGCACAATCCACAACAACGAGTCCAGCCCTTTTTATACTGCGCATGCGCACAGGTATCCGGGCAGCGCAGTACGCATGCGCTGGAGGATTGTCTCGCAGTTTGGAGTTAAACAGCTCTTGCACGAGCCTGGTGGTACCATAGAGTCGAGAGCCGGTGTGCAGAGCGGAGCTGCGAGTGAGTCGCGTTGGTTTCATTGAACAAGAACAGGAAGCAATGCATTAACGTAAGCGAGAGGTTCAGCGAGTTCACCAGAATCTACTGCCGGAGGCGCCCCCGGAATACACCTCAGAGATTCCAACGAGAAAGCGGGACAGGGAGATCCTGCAGTGAGCCAGGTACACAACCCTATAAACACGTATACTTGTGTAATGCCTACCGGCTTCTGTTCCATTCATTGTGTCACTATTTCAGCTGGGACTCGTGCGTCCATGTGTATTAGTTAATAAAGCTTTGTTTGTGATGGCCGAATGGCCACCTAACAACCCCACGTCCTGTTTCCTTTAGTGAGTCTCGAATAAAATAGCATAATTTCTCTTTACTGATAATCCTCTATAGAGTAATAGTTGATACATTTTTGTTTTGATGAGTATTAAGTAAAAAAAAAAAACAAAAAAAAACGATTTTCAGCCAGTCTAACGTGGCATTGTAGATTCTGATGGACTACAATTCCCATCACCCCCACTGGATTTGTATTAAATGAAAGGGGTGTTTTCGCACATTTGCTTAAATTGGTCCTTAGGTACAGTAAAAGCAATATCCGGTTTCAGAAATATCATACATTGGGGTTGAATTGTGATCCCTTTACTATTCTTGTGTGCAACATTGTTCTGGAACACATCTGTATTGATACACTGTAGACTAAGGCTAATGCTGCCTTTTATATTATCACTGGCGGAAAATGTGTAGTAATCCTTGGTGGTATCTGAGTATATATTATCGGATATTAGATTGTTGGTGATATATTAACATGCCCTCCCCCCCCAAAAAAAGTAACAAAAACAAGAGGTCATGTCTGCTGAAACATTGGCACAGGTGAAGAACAAATACAAATTATATCCAAAGTAACCTTGATTTAGTGTCTGGGCATAGTGTTCAAATGTTCAGATCCCGTTCAATTCACCTGGAAATTCCCAAGTTAGTGATAACACCCCAGTGTTCTCCAAGGATCGGCAGTTAAAGGTAATGTATGGTAACTCAGTTTAAATATAGTAACGCTAGAGCCATCTGCCTTATTTTGTCGCCTTTCAAGATTTTGAGCAGGTGACTACTTGTTAAATCCCCATATGCATTCTTTCACCCTGAGCAGTCTCCTATCGATCACCACCCACCACGTCAAACCTCTAACTTAGACTAGATCAACCTAATGGGGGATTAGGTGGTTGGGGGTGTGCAAGAGAGGTTTAAAACATTTAAGGCAAAGTTTACCAAGGTACGCTCTAATCTGTATTCACAATTTTTGTAGAACCTGTTTGGTCGCAAAGTATTATTGCGAGATCATCTGTTTCATTTACAACCTCGTATTTCCCTGGATGTGAGGTTTGCTTTGTAGGCCTGCATGTCTCAAGTAAGGTGACTGTATCTTTAAAAGTGTTCCACCTGCACTCGTAAAATTAAATATATTAAAAAGAAAATTATAACCTAATGCAGCATTAAAGCACAAATCCAAGTACTGCTGAACACCCAAATCCTGCCCTAGATAATACTTTAAGCATGTAAACTTTAGCCACAGACATGATTTTCATAGTCTGCTTAATTGTCATTTGACACAAAAACATTACGTGGTAATTAAAGCTTCAAGTGCCATTTTTATGTGATTGTTTTTTTGGTGATTAAACCTTTAGAGGAAACAATAATACGTCTGCTATAATTCTGCTAAGGTTCATTAGCTTGATATGCTAGGGTGTCCAAGTGGAACAGACTCTTTAATTTGGTCACCAGTTAAAATACATCCTGACGGCCATAACGATTTTAATGCATCATCGGTTCAGTTGTATGTAAGTTGTAAGTATCCCTAATAAGTGATGAGATATGAACCAAATGCATGTTAAGCTCTCTGTGCTTCCTATGGCGATATTCTCCCTCTGGCCTCAGATTTTCAATGTTTAAGTATTTATGATGGAATAAACTACTAAAAAATACCCGTGTTCTGCCCATTATTCTGTTTAATATTAAAGTAATTTTACAGAGTGTTGGTTACGAATACGCTATTTATGTAATCTTGGTCAGCGATTGTGGCAAGATGAAGCAACTCATCCCCTTTTGCCAGAGAAAGTTATTGGTTTGATCTGGCATAATGCATGGTTACGCAGATGACATGAATTGTTTCATAGCCGCCTGCAACTCGCTATTTAGTGAATAATCGCCATTCTGTGAAAGAAGTAGGTGTTTAGGTTTCAAAGTATTGAAACCTGAACCATTGAGGGTATCATGACAGCCAGTGTATGTCCCGTTTCCAACACTATCGTTATGGAGTGTTGGAGCCTTCCTCTATCTCCTCCCAGGAACGTATTGGTATCCTTAGGTACTGTAGTCCGCATTGGCAGACAAAGTGTTAATCAAGGGCCAGTTAGTCACGCCATACTTTTTTTTTTTTTTCCTTCACCTAGTATCTGTTTATGGTTTATTGGAAACCTTGAGAACCGATCAAGTGATACAATTTGTCCCTGATTTGAACTTCCTTAGTAGTTCAAACTGATTACTAGTTCTCAAACTGATAATGTGGCCTCACCAGATCAAAACTGTGATTTCCATAGGTCAATTCCAAGTTGCATTTATAATCAGCAGATGCATTATTACCCCGTGATTTGTCCATTATCTACATGTTCTACCATCCCCATACAATTCAAAGTTAAGTGATATGTAATTGCCTTAATATGCATTTTGTGCCCAGATAATCTGATTACATCACCAATTAATCAGATCAAAAGTGCTCCTGGCCTTAACGCTATGTCAGCATAGTAAGTACAACAGTGCATGTTACTGATAGACACCTTGACTTGATAACAACTTGGAACTTTATGGCTATTTAGGGCTTTAACCTTAACCAGAGTGAACAGATATTACTTGGCTCTCCATGCCCTCTGGTGGGATTGAAGTTGTTATAACTGGAGTGCATTCCAAAACAGTATTTTGTGTGTGTGTGTATATATGTATATATATTATAGCTGAGGGCAACTTGTGCGTATGCAATTGTACGTGTATTTGTAATGAAGTGGTACTTGTCTTCTAAGGAGAAGGCCTAGTGCTAGCCAACTTTCAATGGTTGACCAAGAGGAAGATAAACAGGTTGCTTCTGATGTTATCACCTGACTCCATCAGTTTGCTGCAGAATAATTCATGTCTAAATAATGCCTGGTTAAATCAAAAAGGGGGGATATGAAAACATTAGTTTGTCTTGAGCCATATATCTGTTCTATGGAACGCTCAGATTCTGGGAATCTAGAATCTTTAGGGTAAGTTGCCGTAAGTTGTTTTCCCCTGGACTCTGAGGTATAACAGCTTATTTCAGGATTTAACGTTGTGTTTTAAATTCATTCCGATGTGTTATGTTTTCTATTTGCATTGAATATGTATCAACCCTTTTTTAAATCTTTTCTCAAAAGCTTACTGAAATAGTCACCTTTTTAGTAATTCATTTTGAGCCTTAGTATTTTTAAATTAAGATATAATAAGAACAAAATTGCAGTGTACCTTTTTATAAATCGGTTAGTATTGGATTCTGAAGCCGAATTCTCAGGTACTCTGTCTCGATCCCCCTTGATATTTACTATCTTTGTGCTAAATTCTAGACTATTTGCGTTGCCAGGAATAATCAGATTAGACAAGATTCTGTTTGTCAAAGTGGATATTGTATTTCATTTGATGCAACACTAGATGGTGGCTCTGTTCCAAAAGGCAGTGTGTTTTTACTACCTGGCGAGACTGTGGCCAGAAAAGTCTACCTTTCTTATCCGCGTGTTTGTTCAGGACGCCATATAATTACATCCTGTATTGAACACATCACAGAGCAAACACAAACCTGCTTGGCTGTTCCTGTCTTCTAGTCACTCGCTGTCACCGTCTATTGCAATTACATGGACGTTCAGGTTATCCATATTTTATTTAATAAGAAAGTTAAAGGTTTGAGAAAATATAGAAATACTCATTTAATGTGTGTGTGTGGGGGGCTGTTTTCTTCCTCTTCTGGATTGTGGATCTTTTATTTATTAAGGTAGAATAGAATAAGTCTCAAGTCCTTCAACTGTCCTTGTCTCATTATTCCGCAGGACAGTGACTTAAGCATGTCGGACGAAGAAGGTCGCATTCTGAGGAGTCGCCGTGTAGTTTTGAAGCCTTTGCTGGCCTCAGAAAAAGAGGATGTTGTTAGAAGAGCTGACGGAGAAAGGACCTTCAGGACCATGAGTAATGGTATGAGCATGTTTTAAGTTTATTCTTCTGTATTAATCTAGCAGGAGATGTGCTTCAGTATGCATAGCTAATCTGTGTTTTTCTGTAGTCCAACAAATAGTCGCATTGTCGTCTTTTTTTTTTATAACTACTTAAATTGGAATTTTGCTCTTGATTCACTTCCTTACTGAGCATTTTGGGTTGTATACTCAGATAAGAGATGAGCTACTAGAAGGCAGGTTTGGTTTTTTGTTTCCTTATGCATTTTTATTGCTCATGGATAGAGAAACAATAAAGGCTGGATAGTGTAGGGTGCATCTGTAGCTTTGTTTAAAATATTTTTATGTTTCCAGGAGTGTAAAGCTGAATCAGGTAACTATCTCTTATTTCTAAAGCTATAATGATGAAGACCATTATAGTTCTGTGGATAGTATGTCAGTATCGATAAAATCCAAACTTGAAGAGCTCTATGTCGTTCCTCATCAATATAATAAAGCTAAACGGGGCGATGTAATCGAAGGGAAGGTGATACTTAATTTTATAGAATAGAACCTTGCAGCACAATCCAGGTGTGGTGTCCTCACAATTAAATTACTCCATTAAGGCAAAGCAAAGATTTGCTTCCTGCATGTTGGAAATTATATGGCAATCTCAGCAGGATAAGATAATGCATTCTTGAAACTGCGCTTCTGCTTTTTCTAGTGACACATTCTATTGTACATTTCTTTTTTATTTATTTGTATGGTGCCGGTAGACACCTCCATGCTAAATACAGGCAATAGGACATGACAAACTCAGATTGGGAAATAATACTGATACATGCGGGGTCCTCTTTACCTGGTGTATTTTAGTGTTAAAATTCTGGTATAATTCCAGTAACCTCGCAAATGCTTTATTGGTGGAAGTGGTGTGTATGCTTGAAGGCTCCAGTTTATCAATTACTGCTTACTGTTTGTTTTTTAATTAAAAATATCGAGGTGGCTTCGCCCTGTGTTTATTGTTCTGCATTGTAGATGTTTACGTGAAACCTTTTGGGTTTCAAGATTCGACTTTGATCACCGGTGTGGTATTTTAACACACTTTATGCACTGAGTCTATCCACCCCCCCCTTCATTACTGATTAACACAATCTCTGTATTTCCAGCACATAGTTGCACTTCTTTACAATTCACAAGAGTTGATTATGTTTATCTTGTCCTGTTGGACACTGAGCAAGATAAGGGATTACAAAACCATATCCTGATGTTTTGAAACATTTAACAGTTTCTATAAACCAAATATATTAAAAAAATTAGTGAACATTCATGAGAGACAACGCATTGCCCAGTGCACGGATGCATTTTAAAGTACTTAGCACCTGTTCAGCGCTACAGAATATAATGGCGCTATATAAAACATTAAATAATAACGAAGATGCCGCAGAGTTACCGTCCCTCCACCCTCCATAATCTGTTCCAGTTTCAGCTACCTGAAGCAGCCAATCACTGGCGTGGGAAGCAGGGGCAGCCTGGACTTGGGGCAGTTGAGCAAACCCTTGGAGCGCTCTATATTCTTAAAACAGGGCTGGAGTTGGGAGCGCAGTGGAGCTGTGTGACGTTAAGTGACCCCATGGTAATGGTGCAGCTTGTGAGCAGCCATACAGAAAGGCTCTGGACAAGACACAGGTAGATGTCTGATAGAATGGGATTGTATTTTAGTTAGAGAGAATTGGAGTGCTGGAGGACCACCCTGACTTACCTGCCCCTCAGGCCAGAAGATGCCAACCCTGCCCTGCAAGAAAGGTTCCCCATTAAAATCAGTGGCCGTGCCGATCTCCTATCACCCCCCACCCCAGGACACTTTGCACAAGCCGGCCAATAAGCACCGCTCTGCTAAGTGGGAGATGCATCATGTCAAATACATCTCCCGCAAGCCACGCCATGAACATGGACATGGGGAGGATTCATTATGATCCTTAAAATTAAGGCGTTAAAAGGCGATGAGATGTACCTTGCTGACGAAGCCTATAAAGACCAAAACAATGTCTATTTAAAGCAGCTGGGTTCTAAGAAATACTGCTTGCTTTATTTTCCGCTATTATTGCCATGATGTAAATAACTGGAAATGAAGTTAAAAATATGCTTAAAGAGTGTTTTTTTTCTTCTGTACATCTTAACTCCTAAATTGGTTCTGCCCTTATGGAGCTGACATAGAGAATAATAATAGAAACAGTTGTATTTTTGTAAGGCTTTTTGTTTTCCATCCGTCTCACAGTCATGTGAATATGAGTCGCTTACACCCTGTCAACTTCCGAAGTTTAGAGTCCTTTTCTTTCTTCATTGTTTCATCACATTGAGCAACAGATGAGATCAATTTGACCTTCAGCGACCTGCCAGCTGAGGACCCTGACTCAAAGCTCTTAGAAATAACAGATGATTGATTACATTAGTGGGAATAATTTTGCATATGAAGTAGATGAGGGCTTTGTTTGGAATCAATGTGAAAACCTCTGTCTCAGGTTTTACTAAATTGGCTTCTTAAAACATTTATTTTCTTATGGTAAATACATCCCAAAATGTTGTAAAGTGTGATCATTGTCTGGGCATGACTAGTTTGCCTCTGAAACAATGTAAAGATAAAGTGCTACATTTAGGTTGTTGTTGCCACTTTCATTTACCTGCCAATATCATAGACAGGGAGAAAATAATTAAAAAAATATATAACGTTCAAATTATTGAGCGAGGCTACTGACGGTTTCCTCGATTAAGTTAAAAACATTCTCTTTGCCGAATAGCAATAATGTACCCCGTTTCCTTTTTTCCGGCATAAATTGAGCGCCGCAAGTTCAGGTAATACAAATGTATGACTTTAACTTGTGTTTTATGATCTTTCTCTTACAGTCCTGTATTATCTCAAAAACTCATGTTTCATACCTAATAACAGACCTTCTATGGGTTATGCCATGGATTGCCACTAAATGCTGATTTTTATTTATTTTTTATATTTTTAGCACAAAGTTCCCCCACAGCAAGCGACATTCATCCCATGTCCCATATCAAGTTCAGGTTAAACCTAGGTTTTGTAACTCCCGTTTTCCAGTAGACGGGTGTATAATAGTGATATAAACTTTTATTATGGATATAAAACACATGATCTATTTTAAAGATTGTGTAAGAGCCGTCTATGCAGCACAGAGATGATCTTCTTGCTTTCGTTACATACTGTGTCATGTCACAAAAGACGTGGCCTTGGTTCCAGCCCTGCGTTGAGTCACTGATGCAATGAGATTCCATGAGGAGCACTTGTTTCTTCACTGCCGTGCTGCAGGAACACACCGATACTTGTGTACTCGTCGTGGGTGTTATTGCTGTCACAGCAGAAGTTTCACATGACACACACACGGAAGGAACATGGACACGACTCCTTTTGTCTGTTTCAGTAGAGGAACAGTCAGAGATGAACTAATCTGATACAACTCTGGCGATGTTACCTTCTTGACGTTCATCTAAAAACCTCCTAGGTTTTCTGTTTTTCTTTTTTTTTTTTCTTCTTTCAGCTGATCTATACCCTACTATGGATACATATATTTATTTTTAAATCCTTTTAAATGGATCTCCAGTATCGCCCATTTAATTCTTGCCTGTACCTTCTAACTTCATAAGCTGTCTCTCGCTGGAGCTGCCAGGTGACGTATGTGTTCCTTGTTCCTTCTACTGAGAAACTCTTCTGTGTACCTCATAATATTTACTTAATGGAGCCCAAGATGGAATGGCTAGTGGAATAAATATGTCTATTAACCCTTTCTGTCCTCGCGTTATAGACATTAAGTCATCTCAAAATTAAGCTTTCTGCCACAGGCACGATGTCCACAAAAACCTTCTATTGGACTTTGCTGCTGGGGGTCAGAGGCCGCAGAAGTTAAAATTCCAAGTGTATTTTGTTTGTGGGTCTGTTTTCTGACTGCAACGCTTTACTATATGTCTGTTGGTTTATTTAAAATGACACAGATCCAGATTACCAGAGGGTATTAAAACTCGCTTTACTTTGTCACTAAACTAATCAACACTAGGTAGTATTAATGTATTGCTGCAAGAGAAACCCAATTTTGTTACTTCCCACACAGATGTGGAAAACAGTATAGCATATAAATAATAGAAAACATAATACATGTTACTTTGTCATGTTGTTGTCAATACAAACATAGTGCTTGCAAGAGCCAAGAAATATATTTGGAAGAAGTAGTTGCTAATGTACATTAGATGCTAATGCATTGCCTTTTGGAACTGCTATAAGAGAATTATCACAGCAGTTATGCTCTATTTGATTTAAGGAACCCCTAGAACACATATTATCCGGCATGTACAATAGTTCTTTTTATGTGGTTTTCAGAAATATTCTGCGTTGTGTTTCTTCTGTTGATTGACACATCACTAGTGTTAAGGAAGTAGAAAGTAATGTGCTTCCGGAGTGATTCCTCATCTGCTCCCCTCACGGTACAGATCTACAAATGCAGCGATTAATGGGGCTTGGACACCCTTCTCACCTACCCTCAGTCACTGGACACGAGGACTTGTGAGAACGGACCCTGGGGAAAGTCTGTGTAAATCAAACTAAACCTAATAAAAGACCTGGAAAGTACAGGACACTGGAAAGTACAGAAACTGCCGTGAAAAGAAGTCAAGCACATAAAAGCACGTGATGGTTCGGTGTGTTTACCAGGGGCCGTAGTGGAATTTATTTTAGTTTTAAGATCCTAATTTGCAGCTTGGGAGCGACATGCTTTGTTTTACAAGGACTTTTGGTCTCAATGATGCGTTTCACTCTGTTCTTGCCCAACAAGAAACATAGATAAGAGTTGAGGCTGTATCTCAGTTGCAATCCCAGTGTGCTGGTTTGTGAGCAATTTTCTGCTTTCGTCTAACATACAGAACTGAGAATCTTTGTTTTTTTAACCCTGACTTTTTGCCACTGCATTGTTTGAGGGCAATTAATTCTAGATTTGTTTACCCCTGTAAGAGCTTACTTACTGAGGGTACTGAGAACGTTTAATCCTGACCCTGCTACCAGAAGCAAGCCTGATGTTTAGATGTACCAAAAATGGGACAGGCTGATCACATAAAGTGCCCTTCATTGATCGTTCTTTGGAGAAATTCTAAATGGTATTGCTAAAGAGCAGTTCTGGAGCCCTCAAAAGAGTAATCCTAAAATAAATGTTCTTACATTAGTAACATGTGTCACATTTAAAAAATGTCAATGGCTTTGGCTCTTGGAACAGTTTGGCCTTCACCGTTACAGAGCTAGGATTGTGTGTTAAGTTTCTGTTTACAAAGCTTGAAGCGGCTGAATCTCTAAATGTCCTGTTCTCAGTCTACTTCTCCATTGTTTACTTTCAGTGCAGAACGACCTGATTTGTTTTAATGTTTTTTTTTTTTTTTACTTTTAGGACTTACGGATCTGGAACACTTGATCAGCAAGAAAATGGAGCTGAAGAGGAAAGCAGAGGTAGAAACTGCTGCTACCAGTTTAACTCCTTAATGTATTCCTTACTAGGATGTTTGTTTGTTACAAATAAAGGGACACAAGTGTCCTTCATTCCCAAAATTTTTTTATTTGAGATCAAAATGAATGTTTCATTTTTTAATGACCTTTCTCACTCTGCCTGCTGTATTATTTTGTTGGTGGGCTGTGGACCATTTCAAGAAGATATTGTTAATACTCAATAAGTTGAGTACATAGTTTAAGTGGAAAAACAGCTCCTGTGTCCTCCTTCATGAATAGAAGAATAATAGAGATTTTCTGCAAAAACATCTAGCCTTCTTTTTAAACGTGGGGGCTGCAGTGTGAGAATGATTTGCTCTAGAGATGTGTGAGTAAAACAAGCTCCAGGCTAATACAAGCACATTCACCTAGAAGTAGGAAGGTGATATGGGTTTACATTTATCTTTTAATCACTTGGCTAAACTAACTTCTTTATCTAGAATAAGATCAGATAACAGTCTACTGACATAGTTAAAAGTAAAGGCCATGCATGAGGATTGGCGAAACCAAGGAAGGTTGAATGATTAAATACAATACACCATCTAGGTATCGGATTTTTATCTTTATTGTTGATGGAGACACGTGCAATGTACTGAATGCATAGAACGTAATGCCGCCCCCCGAATGTATTGTTTGCTGGGGAGTGGATGTATGCATATATTAACAAATACATTTGCAGGGGGCAAAAATAACATTTTAAAGATTGTGAAACACAATTCATTAATGTCGATCAACTACAGCACTTAAACAATCCAGTATCGTATGGATCAAGCTTTTGAAGCTTCTGCCACTTGTCTTATCTGTATTAATGGTGTGTGTCATTATTATAATCTTAAAGAAATGGAATGAAAAATGTTTTTTTGAAAGCCTTGTCTGTTGTATCTGTTAGCTTCTCAAGACAGAGTTGATGAAGGAAGTGGACATTCACTTTAATGAATTTGTAAACAACTTAATAGAAGAATCAACTGTTCTAGAAAGCACGACTGCATCATCTAACCTGTGTTCTGGAAGTGCCGAGAAGGACAGCCATAAAATCCGGTAATAAGACCGTTTTGTGTTACTAAGAATGTCTTTAAGGGTATCGCTTATCTTCAGAAAATAATACAAATGAAGCTTAAATTAAAAGCAAGGCTACTGAATTGTTCACTTAAGAGTTACTGAACAGTAAGAAACCCTTTCCTTTCATGTGAACGCTTGTCTCCAACCTCATATGCAGAAACCAGCCGGCTGTGTCTGTGAGGTTGGGTCCTCGCTGAACGTTCTGGATTAGGTTGTGAGATATGGACCCAGCCGGTTCTGTAGACTGGCTTCTGCAGACAGGACCAGGGAGAACTGAGCAGGAACATAGTTTTTTCTTTTCTTTCAGGGAACTGAAAGTGTCAGTAATTTGGCAAACTCTAACAAAACATTGAATATATCAAACCGTACCTGTATTAAAAATATTTTGAAGTGACTTTAAGCAGGAAACTTGACATCTCCGGAATTTATCTAAATGTCTAATCAATATGACTGTAGATCCATTTCTACCATCAGCCTCTCTGGTAGTTGGAATGTGAACTAAATACCTAAATTGTTGTGAGAATGAGATTTTTTGGGAAGCCAATACAACAGATTAAGCAGTAAGAAGTTAGTTGGTTAAATTTAACATGAACCATTTCCAGATCCCTTTGGAATATTTTAAGGGGTGGCTATTCTGCTTGCACTGGTTCAGTCCTCACATTTTGTTTTCTTTCCAGGGGGCTGAGGCCACCTCCTGAACATGGGAAACTTTTTATTTCAAGGCGTTCTCTCTTGGAGTAAGTATGCACATCGGGATTTCTGATAAAAATGTCTCGATTCTGATCAACACAATTCATAGCAGTATTTAGTAGCTGTGAATAGAAATGCTGGCTTCTGACAGTTTTTCTTTTGTTTTCCCAGCGAGCTCTTTGAAGTAAATCACATCCGAACCATCTACCACATGTTCATTGCTCTGCTGATACTCTTCATCCTTAGCACACTCGTTGTGGATTGCATCGACCAGGGCAGGTGAGCAGATACCAGGAATGATTTGACCGTATGCAAATAAGTAATGTCATGCTAGTCAACCTGCAAGCACTCGTATTATACATTATTGCTATCATATGTCTTTGTTAATATGCTTAGAGCACAATGATTGTCCCAATTTATCGTTGTAAGGACATTTCAGGACAGGAGATTGATCAGGATATTTTTCCTACTTTTATAAACTAAATATCTAAAAAATAATCAAGTTTATGTAAAAAGTAACGTAAAGTAAAAAGAACAATTAATAGGTCGTTTTTATTAAATTAGTTTAGTTATGCTTTATGTCATGGTGTGGGGTATTTCCCCTTTTAAGCAATGTGATCTGTTTCCTGTTTTTGTATAAATAGCCTTGTTCTTGACATGTTGCATTGAGAATGTAACCTTGTGTAACGCTTTGTGCTGGACATGTCCTTTGACTAGTGTTTGTTTGCTTTTCAGCTGTCCTTGATGAGTTTATCCTTCAATCTAGACTGTGGATAAAACTCCAAATGTGATTTAGCGGTTCTATTTTTAATCTGGTTAATTTAATATTCGAAGGGAGTAGTAAATGTCATGCGAAATAGCCGTTTTTCAGCACTTGCTTTTCTTTGTTTTTACTATTGTCTTTTCCGTTCTCGCTCTCATGTGGTTTTACTGTTCTGTCATTTGTTTCTATTAGACATAATTAAAACTTTACCATATGCCTTGTGTGAGCCAGTAACCTTTCCTTTCCCAGCCGACCAGTCAGAAAAAGTAACCATTTCTGCTGGCTGGTGGATAATGTGAACAATTTTGGTCAAAGGCCAGATGTCTTCATGCATGGCCAGTGTATTCTCATCCCAAGTATGTGTCCCAACTAGTCTGCTGAAACTACTTGTTTCATAGTGTATTTCCCCAATAGACTTTTAAGCTAGCGCTCTGCACAGACTGACCTTGAAGTTCCCTGTGACCTCGTGTCCCCACCAATGACCAAAACCAGAAATATGTGGTGCATGCTTCCCAGTTGTCCCCTTTTTGGATCCTGAATGCTAGTGTCACCATCTTGCCTACTATGATGTCTTTATGTAGAAACTCAGAATACTTGGGATTGTGGTATAGCCCAGTGCCCTATCCAGGCCTTTAAAATTTGCTAAATCTACAGCGTTTAAATGTTGAGTTGGGCCCCTTTTGCAGCTATAACTGCCTCCATTCTTCTGGAAAGGCTTTCCAACAGATTTTAGAGTGTTCCTGTCCAAATTTTTGCCCATTCAGCCACAAAATATTTTTTTTGAGGTCAGGCACTGATGTTGGAGGAGGAGGCCCAGCTCTTAATCTCCATTCCAGTTCATCCCAAAGATGTTTAATGGGATTGAGGTCAGGGCTCTGTGCGGCCGGACAAATTCTTCCTCACCAAACTCACCCAACCCTTCCTTTATGGACCTAGCTTTGTGTGCTGGGGCACAGTCATGCCGGAGTAGAAAAGGGCCTTCCCCAAACTGTATGCTGTAGCGTCCCTCCTACACCAAACTTTGCGGTAGGCATTAGACATGCTACTCTTTGCCCTGTGCGCATATGTTTGGAAGCCCATTTCAGAAAGCGGCCGACGCACTGTACTTGTGCTCATGTTGCTTCCAGAGGTGTGTTTTTTCCTCTGTATTATAAAGTTCCAAACGTTTTTTTACTCTCAACACACTTGAGTGCTTGGCGGCTGCACTCCATCAGTGAGTGTGGTCTTCTGCTTTGCGGCTGAGTTTTCACTTCAAAGCAATAGCACTTAGTGGATTAGGGCAGAAATGTTACAAATTGGCTTGTGGAGAAGGCGGCATCCTATTAAAGAGCTACATTTAAAGTCGCTGAGCTCTTTGGTACGACCCCTTCTACTGTTTTTCTATGGAGATGGCTGCCTATGTGCTTGTTGGCAATGGATGTGGCCGAAGCTAAATGTATTGGAGGAGTGTCCGCATTCTTTTAGTCATATAATGTATAATACAAACGAGAATTTTTGCTGTATCATAAGATGCTGTTTGTTTCTTAGACAATTTTTTGTGTTTTTTCCACGTGCAGGTTGGTTTTGGAATTTGATCTCCTGGTCTACGCTTTTGGCAAGTTCCCAGTCGTAGTCTGCTCATGGCTGTGCATGTTCTTGAGCACCTTGATTGTGCCTTATGCCCTCTTTAACACGTGGGCTCGGGGCTACAGGGCATCGTATCATCGCAGTATCCGGTCCCTTGTTTTTGGGTCACTTTTCATGATTTTTCAGATGTGCCTGGGGTTTGGTCCAGCATACATCGTTGTGCAGTACAATCTACCCCCTGCTTCCCGGTTTATTGTCATTCTTGAACAGGTGGGTATGGCGAGCCTCAAGTCAATGTGATTGAAGAGAAGATCTCCATCTCATGCATGTACATTGATATCTGTTCTTTTTCCCCCCAGGTCCGGCTTATTATGAAGGCGCATTCATTCATTAGAGAGAATGTTCCTCGTGTCTTTTCATTCACTAAGGAGAAATCTTGTGAGTAAAAAGTCAACAAACCCCAATAGTTCATGTCCGATTTCCTGTGGTCTCCCACATTGTCAACTGGGATCTTAACATAACTCTGAATAAATTCCACATAGGGTGTTTAATACCGATGATGATGTTGCTTGTTTATTGTTTCAAAATGTTTTATTGCTCTAACTAAATGTGTAAATTGCAAGATGGCGCCGGTAGCAAACCTGGTTGTCTGCATGTGCATTAAAAATGCAAAATTAAAAAAAAGTTTTACACCTTTATCTTACAAGTAGCGGAAACCCTTATGGCATTGCTGGTGGACGGTGCAAATACTGACCGTCTATTAATTTTAGTATGTCTCTTTAACATGCATGGACTCTAGATTACATGGGATTGGTACCCCCCGCGGTGATTATCTTTAGAAAGTTTTATAGATGATTTTTCTCTTCCCTTCTTTTCAGCTGTTGTTCCAGTGCCTCAAGTAACGCAGTACTTATATTTCTTGTTTGTTCCCACGCTGATATACCGTGACAGTTATCCAAGGTACAGTAAATAGCTGCAGTACTCAGATGATTTTGGGAAATATAAGTCAATGTGCCAAATGGCTAACAATTGATAAAACGGCTGTGTTAAAAGGTTAAAGTAACACTTGGGATATTATTAGGATTATTGACTTGGAATTTGTAGCAGCTGTTTTGGGGATGTAAAGGTAGGCGCCTACAGTATTCTGTACAGTCCTCCAGAAGGATATGGATATTCTGGACAAAGTTCAGGGAAGGGCTGTATAGCTTGAAGGAGAGAAGCATAAAAAGGCAAAGGAACATTGACTTCACTGAGATGGTGGCAGAATAGTGGAACATCCTTCCAGCAGATGTTAGATGGTTGGATGATTGACGGCTGTTTTATATCATAAGTATTTTTTTAATTAGAAATCGTGTCGAATATTGTGTATGCCATTCTTATGTAATTTTTTTTTTATTATTAGGACCCCAACTATTAGGTGGGGATATGTTGTTACTAAATTTGCACAGGTATGTTATGATTCTTATTCATTGATAAGCTGCATGGATATATCTGCACAGCTAATATAAAAAAAAATATTTTCTACATTGAGTTATGTGGTTACATTACTGTAGCATTTGAGATTGGATACATTTATTTTTATGGCACGATATAGTATATACACCCAACTGGCCATTTCTAACTCGATAGAGGTTTTTTATTTTGAGTAAGGTCAACGTCTTCCTCAGTCAGGAAAAAGAGACAAAATGCCTGTAGCTGTAAATGTTCAGACCACTTCTTTTAAATCTAAAATCACTGCACTTTTTATGACCTACTTTCTTAATGATCCAACTTTAAGACTCAAAGACGGACAGTCAGTATGAAAACTATTACTTTTAAAGACGTCCTACTTTTGTCTTCAAGGTATTCAAGCATCCTAGTTGGTGCTTTTTTTCTTTTTACTAGTATACACGGCTTTATCCTTATAATGTAGGAAATTTTATTTTAAAGACCTTTCTTTGCAAACAGGGATTGAATATCCCGAACACAAAATGGGAAGTCATCTGCCTACTTAGGAAATATTAAGAAAGCCATGAAAATGTGGCTATTCCACCAGACACCTTGAGACTTGGAGCCAAGTCTGAGTGTCCCCAGACGTGTTTAAGGACTAAGAAGAAGGTTTACATTATTGATCTATTTTGTTACATTAGTAAAAGGTGGAAGAAGGTGCCCCCCCCAAAAAAAACCCTATGTATCGTGCACATGTTGCCCTAACCGTATGTGCCCAGTCAACTTGCAAGACTGATGAGTCAAATTAGTGATGCTCCTGCAAAAATATATTTTATCGGAAGTGCTGAGGAAGTCCCAGGATTTCTGCCATGTAACTCTGTAAATACGGTTATATTTACTACTCCTTTTCCTTTCTGTGCATTCTCCCGCAGGTGCTTGGCTGCCTCTTCTACGTCTATTACATTTTAGTCCGTCTCTGTATGCCGCTTTTCCGCAACATCAGCCAGGAGCCGTTTAGCCTGCGTGTCTTTGTCCTCTGTATCTTCAACTGCATTCTCCCAGGTAATTGATGTAGCCCGTTTATGTACACTGACCAAACGTATGACCATCACACCTATATGAGCCTGTTGGATATCCCACTCCAAAACCGTGGGCATTAATATGGAGATATAACAGCCTCTGCCAGGATTTGGAAGTGTGAATTTGTGTCCATTTAGCCAAAATATAATCTGTGAGGTGAGGCACTGATGTTGGATGAGAGCCTGACTCACAATCGGCATTAAAATTCATCCCTAAAGTGTTCAGTGGGGGTTGAGGTCAGGGCTCGGGGCGTTTGAGTTCCTCCACACCAAGCTCATTTTAGCCCGTCTTTAAGGACCTAGCTATGTGCACAAGGCATGGTCATGCTTGAACCCCCAAACTGGTGCCACAGTTGGAAGCATGTAATTGTCTTGACTTGATGTATGATATAGCATTAACATTACCCTTCACTGGAACTAAGTGACCCAAACCCTGAAAAAACCCAGCCGGCCATTGGCATTGCATGTAGTGATTATAAACATGTAGCTGCTCGGCCATGAAAAACAAATTCATGAAGCTCCCAACTCACAGTGCTTCCGTTAAGGTTGCTTCCATAACTCTGTAGTGAGTGATGCTACACAGGACAGGTGATTTTTAGGAGCTCTGTGAGTGTGAGTGGTCTTACTGCTTCACGACTGAGGTGTTGTTACCCTTAAAAGCAATTTCATTAACTGTGAAAGGGGCAGTGCAGTCACTGAGCTCTTCAGTACAACCCATTTCACTGCCTATGTGCTGGATTTTATACCTAAGCTCAGTAATTAGGAGGGATGCCCACACACTTTCGGTGACGTAGTGTATTTGTATGTTGTCGCTCCTTAACTGATCGCTTTCTCCCGTGTGAATTGTAGGTGTGCTTATGCTGTTTTTGGCCTTTTTCGCTTTCCTGCACTGCTGGCTTAATGCCTTTGCGGAGATGCTTCGGTTTGCAGACCGTATGTTTTATAAGGTAAGACTTCGTCTTCATGTCTCCTGCCTTACGGGTGCAGTTTAGTGTTTTGAAGGATATCTGAAACCGAGACGCTTTAGTTTTTATTTAGTTATAACTACATTCATGAACTGGTCAGGGCATACAGACAAAACCACTGGCACTATTTGTATAAAGACCTATGTATGCCCACTCTGTGGTTTATTAGAACAGCCGCATTACAATAACTATTTTATTCTGGGATTAAAAGGACCCCCTGGCCATTTTTTGGCCTTAATGCTCTTTATTGATAAACCAGAATGTGCTCAGAAAATAGTGTGACTAGCAGTGCTCCTTTATGCTGCCTCTTTGTTAAATAAAAAAATGCAATGTTTCAATTATAGGATTGGTGGAATTCAACCTCGTTTGCCAATTATTATCGGACCTGGAACGTGGTGGTGCATGACTGGCTGTATTACTATGCCTACCGGGACTTCCTCTGGGTGAGAACGCCAATCCAATGTTTGTGTGCAAATGACATCTAAATGAAATAATGCATCCTTCATAACGTTCTGCTAACATCACAGCGTATAGGAGTGTATTTTCGCTAAAGCACAGGGCTAGACTTCTTAGATCTGCACGGCGCTGGCTGTGATTAAGCGGGTCTGTCCCTTTTGGGAATCCTACATTTTTAAGTTAAGCACACTAAACACTTACATTAACCTACATAAAATCGCTCCGAATGCATGTAGCATGGGATCAACTGCATTAATGTCCTGTTCGCAGAACCTACATGGTTATTCCTCCCCATTGAGGAAAAGCGAGAGAACTCCAGGACAGGAAATTGATTAGATAAGAAAAAAAAGCTTCCATGAGGTCAATGTTTAAATATCACCAATATATTTAAACTGATGGACACATCGGCAGTTGTGTACAGTTTCTTTACTGTTTGGTAATTAATATAAATATTTTTCTTCAAGTTTTTTGGCAAGAAGTTCAAAGCGGCAGCCATGCTGTCTGTCTTCACCGTCTCAGCCGTGGTTCATGAGTACGCACTTGGGATATGCTTTGGTTTCTTCTATCCAGTTCTTTTTATCCTGTTCATGTGCTTTGGCAGTAAGTAAAAAGACATTATTTTTATTTTGTTTTAGTGTTTTGCTTCTGTGAAATTTGAATTGTGTTTTTATGGCTGTGCAAATAACTCTGCGAGTTCACTGAAATCTGTGGGAAGACTTCATATTATTTGCATTGCCAGAAATCATTTCAACACAAATGTTTTGTGGGGTTTTTTTGCTCCCAGTTGAACCCACCAGTACGTTTTTTTTATTTTTCTGCTGATCGATGGTGTAGTTGGACCATTATAGTATGAAACGATGGGGATTCGCCTGATTTGGCAGTAATGGAAAGTTGCTAAAGATGTGTATGAATGAATCAGTCATTTGAATAAGCCCTAAAAAACATTGGTGCAACACTATTTTTCTTTCTTTCTTAATTTCAGTGCTTTTTAACTTCATTCTCCATGACCGCCGGAAAGGTCCAATTTGGAATGTGGTGATGTGGACATCTCTGTTTTTGGGTCAGGGTGTCCTCCTCTGTCTATATTCACAGGAGTGGTATGCCCAGCGTCACTGCCCACTCAGCAATGTAAGTATTCATCTACGGTGTACTTTGATGATTTTTGCTACATAATATATACCATTAAAGGGAGAAGCTCCATGTGAAGCATTAAATACAGTGCTGGATGCAGTACTTCAACTTTTATCTAATATTGTATTATCCTTAGCCTTTATCTGTAAAAGTGAAGACTGCATGTCAGTCGCGTGATGTTTTGAGTGACTGTCCCACTTAAACGCCATAATGAGCTAATTCTTTATAGCAATGACGAAGTGCTGTTCGTACAAGGAAATTCTTTTCCTCTGTAGACGGTCATTAGTTTAGCTTATTCACTAAAGCCAGAGGTGGCGGGAGACTCATGGTTCTCACGTCACCATTTCTTATGAAAGGCTGATTGAGACTGGTGAGACGTCAGGGTGTTTGGTAGACCACATACAAATGGTTAATAAGCAGCTGCAGCAGAAAACATTATGCAAAAACCAAGAACCATTAAAAAAAACTTGTAATGCAAACGTTCTGGGCTTCCCGTTTAAGATGAGAGCTTTACCTCTCGGCTGTCATGTAGCTAATTGTTTCGTTTTCCCTCTTTTACAGCCATCATTTCTGGATTATTTGACACCACGTTCTTGGACCTGTCAACTTCGTTTTGAAGACTAGAAATATTGTGCACCTGCTCAGATGATGACTTGCGTGGCCATATGGTAGAGAGCCTTGTTACCTTTTATATCAAACTAGTCAACACCCTTGAACTGGACCCAGCACTAATTCACCAGAAGAGGAGGGAGGGAGTGTAGTCTGTGACTACCGGTTTTGTTAAAGGAATCGTGAGCTTCATTTGTTATATTGTATTTGCTTTGGGTCAACTCATCGTATCGGCCACCTCGGAACAATCTAAAATGACGACTTTTTTTTTTTCCTTTTTCTGAGACTATCCTATAACTTTCAACTCTCTCTGAAAGTGCTGGCATTAACAAATACTTTTCCACATACGTTTTTACGGTTAAACACATCAGGACATTTGTCTTGTGGATATCTGAAGACTATTGAATGCGTCTTGCTGAATGTAAATCTGGACCCAGGGAAGTGGAAGCGATCGGTGGGAGCAGAGAGCCTGGGCTTCACTAGACTATGCTTGTAGCATTCCAAAATCCATGGCTAAAAGAATTCTACAGTGAGATTAAATACGCTGCGTTACAGAGCAATAATGAACGTGGCTACACTCTTTCATCCCGCTCCTTCAACTGCCAAAGAATTTCAATGTTTGTGCTTAAAAAAACAAACTTATTTTTTTAGTTGTTTGAGTCGCATCGTATTAGCAGTAACTTGGTATAAATTGTTACACCTAAATTCTAAAAAAAACAACAACAAAAAAAACGTTTTAAAGGTGTGAGCTAAACACCTTCTGAATGTAAGAAGAGACCACACAAAGTAAAAGCATCCTTATGGTGGTCAAACGGTTAACGTGCAAACCTTTGTATCGAATTGAGATAGTCATTGGTAGCTAATGAAGGATCATTTATAATAAGGGAGCATAAGTGTGCATTTTTTTTTTGTTTCACCTATATTGTTTGAAATGTATCTATTTCTTACACGTCCACCCATTTTCATTTGAATTACTTTTGTGTCCAGTCAATCTCTTAACTAACTTGCACAAAGCAAAAAAGGGTCCGCAGAGACCGCGCATGAATGTGTAGACTGTCACTAGTCTTTCTTGTTATCCTAAGAGAAAATCATGTTGGCTGTTAATACACTTTTTATAGTTAATACTGTTAACAGTATACTTGCTTTCATTAAGGACGATGTATTTTTGCCTACAGATGTTCGAATGACATGACCGGGAGAAAGAGGGCGAGCAATGGGTTAAAATGTGATGCTCATTTCGGCCTTCATGGGCTATTGGGCACATAGGCAGACGCCTGATGGGCCAACAGCCACCAGCGCATCAGACCTGCCTTTCCCCACGTCCATGCTTATTCCTCTTAAAGTGCCAGGGTCGGTTTTGGCCAATCCAGTCCGGAAACTCACGCCTTGGCATTCGAAAGGGTCTCCACTTTTCTTTAATTTTGTTTACTAGAGACGGAAATCTTAGATGATAAGGGATAACTATGTATTTTTGATTTATATATATATTTTTTTTTACTTATTCTGGTCATTGAAATCACTGGCCAAACAATTGCACCGCGATGAGACAAATGAAGGAATGAGAAGAGCTTTATATGCAGAGATTCGATAGTGTTCTTATTTGGAAGCACAGAATGCGACTAGTGACCCTCACAAGCCTCTTAGATATAGGGAGATTATATGATAAATAACAAAAAAGGGATTCTGGTGAATTTTTTTTGAAAATTGGCCACCATGGCAACTAACAAAATGTTTTGGTGATTAGATGCAATTGGTTTCTAGGGTGATTCAGAAAAGCATCCAATTTTGCAGCATATTGCTTAGTTCCGTGATGGGATAGGTTTAAATGTCTAACCTTTTGTTCATCAAGCTGAGGTGGCAAAACAATATTTGCCTAGCAATTAAACATGGGAATTATAACATAACAGCGGATGTCCCTGTTGCTGCAAAGTAGATCAGCCCGGTGCTGACTCATTATAACGACCGTGCCCTGCTGTATGGATAAGAGCAATCGGTGCAATTCACAACGAGAAACCTGAGGGACTACACATCTGGCTTATTAGCCTTTATATACATTAGCCATTAACCTTAGATCTGTTATTTATAATTGTCTATCTGCCAAACGTATAGCGGTGACATTTAACTTGTTGCTGTAGTGATTGCACCAGAATTGCTGTTTATAAAAAAAAAAAAAATTGCTGTGAGGGGGGTAAAAAATGTTGCCTTTGTGTAGCTTTGAAAATACTGGTGGGCTGGCACTGCTAGTCTCAATATCTTTTGTATTTTTTTTTTTGTATATTCCGTCCTCTAAATGCATTGTATGTGTAAGACAAGGAGATTACATATTTAAATATATGTTATATATATACCGTATATAACATATATAAATATATGTTGCAATCGGTGTAAAATAAATATTTGCTGGCAATTTTACTGTATCACATATTTCACTCATGTTAAAACTGTACAATATAACTGGGAAAATTATCTGTAAAGAACAATTTTAATTTTTATAATGTATTTTTGGAATTTATGAATCTGAGCCAGACACTTGGTTTGAGTAGAGCTCCCTCTGCTGGTCAAACGTAACAATGCACAAACACCATTCATTCATTCATTCATTCTTCTTTTTGTTGTAATTTGACCTTTTTAAAATGTTTAATTTTGTTATTGTACTCTGGATAACGTGATTTAATGTGAAAAATGACCTGCCGTTCACCGTATGAATATAGTTCTAATGAGTTGTGCATCGGGATACATGGCCATTTAACTTTTTTTTTATCGTTGGGTTAAACTTGGTAAAATCAAGATTTTTGTAATTCTGTTAACACCAACAATATTAAAGTTTTCTGGTTACTTTACCATGGAAACAGGATTTTCTGATTTATTTTTTGTCTCAATGCAAGCAACTACCTGATTATTTTTTGCATGCTTGTTAACATATTAAATGGGTATATTTAGGGGTCGTGGCTAGGGGCGGGGTTTACTTGGTGACTTATACATAAGTATTCTAGAACAGCAATAATGTCCTTTTATGTACAGAGTTTAATTTATAACTCAATTTTCGTGCTGTTTCTGCTCATATTGTGACTTTGAGGGCTGTGGAATGCTGAGAGACGCTCCTAGCTACCAAGCATTCGAAGATGATGGAATAGAGGGCATCAGAGGAGCAATGACGGATTTAGCCATAAATAGGAACACTTGGAGCTATGTAAGCGCCTACTATGGGTAAAGGCTATGACGTCATAACGACCAGTAGACTGTCTCGTATTGGAGCCTCATATTGTTTAAGGGTAACGCTAACACTGCGCGCTCCCGGGGCAGGGGTACATTTGGGGGTGATGGGTGCGAGCGGAAACCGAATACTTCCCACTTCCTTATACCGGGACCCACGATCCACCCCTCCCCGTGTCTCTGGAGCAGCGACCGGAAGTCCCTTGTTTTGCTTACTTGATGCTTTTTTCTTTTTTTCTTCAATAAATGCTTTTCCTGAAATAATTGAACATATTTTTTTCATAATTGCCATTTAGCCTGATACTAACTTAAAACGCCTTTATTTATATCAAACTCCGATTATATATACAAGGATAGAATGAACATGTGTCCTGTTTATCGTCTGTCATTGGTAGAACACACTTATTCCGCTCCGCCTTCTCTGTCATGCTTGTTGTCGTTCTGTCACTGGTTGCCACGGGAAGCCTGTTGTCATGGTGACAGACACGGCGTCTTTGTTTTAGGAGAAGGCAGGAAGTTAGTAAACCCCCCGAGTGTATTTAATATATGTACAGGGGGCACGGGGCTGTTTGCAGACTCCCAGGGGGCAGGAGATGTGAGAGTTGTGAGCGCCATTCCTGCTGGGAGTTGTAGGAGTGCGCCATGTCCCTGACTGGCATTCCTTCGCCTCCAGTCGCACCCAGGACCGCAGGAAGGAGAATGATGGGAAGCCGCAGCCTGGTGCCCTTTGGGGAGGAAATGTCAGGTATGGGTGTCATATGAATTAATTAGGGCTACATTTACTGCAGTCAGTGGGCTTATGTTACTAATGACGTGGAACCAGCTTTACCTAAGGTTGCCATGACACTGACAAGAAGAGTGTGGGTGTCTGGGGCGGACTAACAGCATTTACCCCAGTGAGCCAACAAAGCCAGAAGTGCACACATAAAGTATAGAAAGTCACTTTTTAACTGTGACTGATCATAAACCAATACTCTATAGCTTTGGTTTGGGTTGGCAGTTAGCATAATTTATCTGGAAATATTTAGTTCTCCTCGCCTACCTTACAAAGACCGCCCAACCAACCAATAACAATCAGCAACTTAATGCATAGTGTGATTTTATTACATATATGTAACATACTGCGTGAATACAGTGACATAGGTTTACACAGTGTGCAGAACGTAAGACGTATGACATTGGAAAAGAGACAGATCTGCTAAAACCAGACTCCCCTCCTCGTCCTTAAGTCAGATTGGTGGTCACTATATAAGGCGTGTGAATGAAACACAGGGAAGGGAGAGGAGCAGATATTTTTTAGCTACTATTTTTATTGCATTGAAGCTGCTACTATAACTGTGCTCTTTGCAGCTATTAAAATATCAACAAATGAATGAGGTGGTCCTTGAAATCCAACACCTTTCTAAAGTGACCCCAATAACAAGAGCTATTATAAATCTCGTGTTTACAATCTAACAATGTAACGTTGATATCTAAGCTGTGGGTTATGACGGTGCTGTATAAATCAAAAATAAATAATGTATCAGGAAACAAATGTGGATAAACAGCAGCAGCAGACAAATCCAGGCATTCAATTGCATGTTCTGTAACGCTTGGTCACCCTCTATAGTCAGAGAAAGGGTCTCACTAAGGTGGGTGATGGCCCCCAGCATGTGGTGGTATAGAGCGTGAGATGCAGTGAAGACAGGGCTCTGCACGAAGTAAGGGGGAAAGCCGTGCAAGCTGCAGTGATCATAGGAATCAGTGTGTGTGCGTGTGTGTGTGTATTAATGTATGTGTGTGTGTATGCATACACGCATGCATGTATATTTTAATGTTATAGTGAGTGTGTATTACTCTATGGTGTTGGTGAGTGAAAGTGTGCTTGTGTGTGTAAGTGTTTGCTGTTAGAGGGAGTGTGTGTGTGGGTCTACGGTGTTAGCATGTGTGCAGGTATTAGTGTGTGTGATATTATATGGTGTTAGCATTTGTTACTCAGTGATGTTAGTGTGTCAGTATGTTGTGTTATAGGGGGTGTGTGTTAGCGTTTGAATTAGTGCGTTAGGATTTGATGGCAGCATGCGGGTGTAAGTATATGATGTTAACGTGAGCGTTTGTGTCAGTGTATGGTGCTATAGTGTCAGTGGTGAGGTGGAGGAGAGAGAAACAAAGTGTGTGTCTATGTATAAGTGTATAGTATTATAGTGAATGGATATTAAAGCCAGTTTCCCTGTTAATATGTACATTTGCTTTAGGTACGGGGGATGGGATACCTGGTCAGATATGGTTTGTAGCTACCTATGGGAAGGCCAGTTCTCCACTGACAAAAACAAAGAATACTCTTTTTATACTCTATTTAGCTCCATAATATGTACTTTGATGGGTACTGTCCTCCCTCCCTCTATAATCAAGTACAAATAACATGATATAGCAAAAAAGTATTAGCTTTAGGAGAGCCTTGCCTTTATATATATGACAAAATAAAATAGTAATGGAAGATTTACTGATGGTAATTTTGTCGAATCCCCTGTTGATGTGTTTTATTTCTTAGAGCTACCCAACAAGCACGAGAATTCTGGTGCGCTGGAACAGTCCAAGGCTTTCGTAACATCTCTGCAGAATGACTACATTCCTGATGAAATTGTCCAAGCTCTGACATCTACCGCTCACCCGATAGACAGACCTGATCATGCCAAGAAAAGGAAATCCGCTACAAAGGTTTGTGTACACTTTGTGTCAATGCTAGACTCCTTGTTGGTAAGAAACTATTTTTTGTTGTTGTTGTGATCATGTAGGGAAACTTTAAGAGGAGAGATTTCTCCTAAGAAATACCCTGTCATTTTGTAGATTTTCATCAGGTTTCATGGAGAGAATAAATAAGCAATCAGTATTATATTAGGCTACCAATCGACTGAAAATTGCTAAAAGTCTTCATCTGTCATTTACTGTAAGGCCCAGCCATGGAAATGATGGCAAAATGGGACACGGCTAGAAGCATTTGGCCAATTTGTTCCTTTTTAATTCCAAGTTTAGCTGGCTGGGTGTCTAGCTTACATTTAGGCAGCATTTACGCCCCAACGGTATCCTTTATTATTTTATGGCTTCCCAGTGTTATATATTATTGGGCCACTTGGCTGGATAAAAGTTGCCAGCCGTTCCTTGACCGCCATCTTGGATCTATTTGATTCTTTCTATTTCAGGTTGGCCTCCGCTCAACTGATCAGGTTTGGCATCACCCATCCCGCAGGAGCAGGTTCAAGCATTTGACAGATCAGCCTATTTGCCTGACAGGAGCAGGGAGGTAATATGCAGGACGATATAAAACTGCTTCATAGGCTTTACACGGCGTGATCATCATACAGAACTAGTGCTGAACATTGCTAACAACAATTTACTTATTTATTTATTTTTTATATATGTAAATAAATATAATACAATTTTAATTTAATATAATAAAATAATACCATGATTTTTGTAGTGCTGTACTACAGATTGTAATGAAATCTTTCTCTGGGTTTTCTTAAATTATTCCTCAGATTATTAAGGGACCCCATCAGTTGCTTTTAAATTATTCCTTAGACAACTAGGTGTCCAAATCGCAAAACAAAACATATATTATATATTTAAATAACTTTAAATTACTTGCCAGTGCAGCACAGAATCTAACACACAATCCCAAATCATTATAACAATAGCTCATGTTTGCGTTTGATATTGATTGCTTAGTTGTATGTTCATGTTATGCTTCATAACTACAAGCTGTAAAGTTTTATGGGTGCATATTAAATGTGGAAAGACATTTATGAAGATCATATGCATAGGATCCACGTGATTCTCGTCTTGTGCATATTGATCCAAGGAAAACACAATCAATAATTTAGTATTTCAGCAGTAGGTAAATGTATTCTTCCCTTTGGCAATATTCATATTTCTTAAGGACTTGACAAGTCAATTCATTTTGTTCATTCTATACGTTCATTAATTAAAAGGGACAGTTTAATGTCCCATACAGCCCTGCCAACAAAGAGTGCTTATTTAAGTACTTTTTCATAAAAAATATTAGCAAGGAGCAGGAAAGGACTTCCACGTTGAAATCTCACGCCAGTCGGTGCTGAAGCTGACTTCTGATGGAAAGGCAGCAAAGGCAGCATCGGTTTCTGATGAATCTCTCCATGCATTTGCAAGAGGGAAAAAAAGTGAATTCAAAAGTCATATTCAGCTATCCTATACATTATACATCTAAGAAAACAGCAAATATTTTCCATCCAATGCTTTTATTGTGTACCTGTATCAGAGTAATGAATGAACCCAATTCTAGACAGATTTATATGTGTTTCAGAATTGATCATTCTTGGCACCACTTACTATTGAGTGAAGTGATATTGAATGCTAACATCACATTTATTGCAATTTAGTAAAGGGAACCCAAGGCAAGTATCACCTTCAAGAAGGACCAAGGGAGCTTTTTCATGCAAATCTTTTTTCTGCTCATCACATCTCCCCTATAACTTGGCTGGTGGGGGTTCTACAAGCGGTCATAACATACATTACAGTATTACCCCCCAACAACCCTATATCATGTATGCATTGCATGAGTATGTGAGATATCTGTTTAAATTCCAACTTGCATTAAAGACTCAAATACACTAGCAATATATTATCATTATCCGTTATTTATACATCGCTAACAATTTACACAGCGCTTCTAACAGCGCATTCATTCAAAGAGTACGACAACACTAGAACTCACAGACTAAGAAAAGCCAATCCCTGCTCGGGAGTTTACAATCTATACTAAGAATTAAGCATTTAGTTCAAAGACTGGACCCTATTTTATAGTTCCTATGAATGAATACATCCCTGGTGCTGTTGTATTTTAGAGTAGGGAATGGGATCCTTACACAATCTTTATGATAAGTACACACACTGCCTTATTCGGCCCTTAACTTTCATATTTTAGGGATATCTCATTCCTTTGTGATGCTTTGCTTTTGCAAAAGAACACCAAAGACAATACTTTTGAGCAGCCAGCCGCCGCGAGTAATATGCTAACCGGATCTACGGTGAGTGCCATTTTAATTAATAATAATATTAATAATAATAATGGAATAATGTGTTTAAATGCCTTTGTAGACCTCCGTAGCACACATATGATGTTCCGATCATTAACGTAACGTGACAGAAGAGTGTACCCAATGCTATATCCCAAGTGCATTATTTTACATTTATCAACATTAAACTTCAGCTGCCACATTTGTGGCCATTCTTCTTATTTCCTTAATTTGCCATTTGACTTGTTATACTCGGAATGTCTACCCTATTGCAGACCTTTGTGTCATCTGCAAAAAGACATACCTTACCATAAAGTTCTTCTGTAATATCATTAATAAAAATATTAAAAACTACCAGTCTCACTATTGATCCCTGAGGTACCCCATTAGTAACAAGTCCTTCCTCTGAACATACACCATTAACTATAACCTTCTCCCTCCTCTCACTCATCCATTGCATTATGCACTCACTATTCTGGCATCGTATTTAGTTATTTAAGTTTTCTATGGGGGGCAGTGTTGAATGCCTTACTGAAATCTAGATCAGTGATGTCAACTGCTCCTCCCTGGTCTATTATCTTAGTTACCCAGTTAAAATAATGAAGTTAATTTGACAGCATCTCCCTGTAGTAAACCCGCGCTGTTTCTGATCATGCAAACCATCTACCTACTTACTTACATTTATTATAATGGGCCAATTCAATGTCAGGGTAGGCCATTCACAATGCATACTTAAGTCCGTGAAATTGTTCATTTTATTTGCTCACCTCCAAACAGTTTACTACGAAAAAGTCCCGTTAGACCAGTCTGGGTTTAAACTGCTGCATTAATCAGTTTATATGTCAGACTGATGATCTTCCTAATGTAATTGTCTCCATAGGGAGAGAGCATTGAAGACAGTCTGCTCCCAAAGGAGTTCTATGTTGTGAAGAACAAAGGTGTTCTGGGTCTGGAGTATTACGAAGAGTAAGTCCATTCATCAACATCACCACCAGCATGTTCCCATTAATCGTGTTTCATGCTCAGGGAGACTATAAACATTGTATAAATGTGTGTATGATCAGTCACCAGGTCGGGTCCAGCGGAGTGCTAAAAATTATCAACATTACTCTCTCTGGTCTTTAATTGACTAAAAGATCTTTCCGGTGCATGGTTTTCATTCACTATTTTTCCATTCCTGAAAATATTTTTCTGCAGTTGGTTGGAATTTCTTGTTCCCCAGATCCTCACGTATTTTGGTAATGTGGGTATTTTGAAATGTAATATGCCCATTGTAAATGATTGTATTTGTCATACAGCAAGTATACAACACTGCTAGAAGATGATGAGAAGAAATTGCGAGTGTTCCCATCAATGTAAGTCTGTTCTGTGTGGTGTGGAATGAGTGGTAAAGTATATTATGGTATTGGACATAATAAATGGTTTTTATGGATCCTCAACAGGAAACCCAGTGGACGGTCCGAGGTTCTACAGCTGATGAAGGTGATGGATACCATGCTAAAGGAGGCAGGAGTGGATGAGGAAGACATACGAATGGAGGGCCCAACTCAGGTAAGGGAGTAATACTGAATCATTGCCTGATCTAGTTCCGTTTATACGTCATATCAGTGGTAGTCTTAACCTTCACATTGCGTTTTAATGCAAACTATAGAACTGGTAAATACTCTCAATGTCACAATTTAATCACTATGTCACCAGAAATACATTATTTTATAACATAACATGGCTATGAATCAGGCCAAGTAACCCAGACAGATCTGGCAGTGAGTTGTGGCTTCTTCGCTGCTTAGGGATGAGGCAGCCATGTAAGACAGATCCTTGGACCAAATATTAGAAGGGAGAGAAAGGCTTGCTGAGTTACCAAAAGCACTGCGACTTGATTTCAGAAACTGGAGATATTACTCTGTACAATTTATCTGCAAAAATCCCAATGCAGCATTTATTGCAAAACTCTGTCACTTATACATTCTTATTACATCTTTACATTTAGATACATAACCTATTGGAATTGCTGAAGACCGAACAGAAGATTTACAACATTGTGTTTCATGAGATAATCCGTCAGGTCAGCGTGGAGTGTGCGGAGAGAGGGGAGCTGCTCGCTAAGCTCAGGTCGGAAACACATGAAAATGTATTTTATTTTGTTTGTGCATGCAACTGCTAGAAGCAGCCTGTGGCCACCCATGGAGTGGGTTAAAAGGATATTTAAATCCCCAGCAACTGCTTTCAAAAAAGGTATAATTTTAAGAATTCAACCTTTCATCTAAATAAATTTAGCTATTGCTTAGGCTGTGCTTAAATACTGTTCATGGCTGAGTTGATTCCCCGAGTTTCTCAGTTGATTTACGTTTTTACAGACAACGATATGTGATGTTGCTGAACAAAATCCCACGCCAGGTGCTGAGTCTGTACAATGACCTGCTGGCTCAGCGCACACTAGACCGCTGTCTAACAGAAGAAATAATTCATTTCAAGAATGCTATGGGGGAACTGACCAAGTAAGTGCTGAGCTGGAACTGAACGGAATTGGTGGAAACCGTGCAAGTAACAGAAATTGTGAAAACAGTGGTGTCTGATTTTGTTTGAAACAACCTCGCTTCTCACTTTATTTTTACAGTATTTTCATATTGGGGTGAGTTTCCCAAGGGCCATGGGATAGCTGCCTTAGGGGCAGTTTAGTGACATGTTTTGGATCTAAACAGCTGTTTTTTTTTAGAGCAAATAATTGCAATCAATACTATATTAAGGAGTAAACAAATGAAACGTAGAATTATGGATATTTAACCCCTTCGTCACAATGCATTGTTCTTAATGGGTTTTAGGACAACCCATTGTCCTTAAGGGGTTAAACACACACATTGGTTATGACAACACACATTACAGATGTCATTGGTAGTGACTGCCATTAGTGCCAGCTACAGAGGGCCTCCTTGTTTACCAAGAACGTGCCTGCAGCAGCAGTTTGACCACATATATATATATATATATATACTGGTATATTTAATAGAGAGGGGAGGTAATAGTGATTTAACATTGCTTGCTCTTTAGGACAGGTATTTGAATCTAAAGCAGATCAGGCATTCTGTGTTAGAACTCAATACATGCAACAAAGAGCGTACAGCTTGTGTAAGGGGGCATGTTTATTAAATGACATGGTAGTCGTATACAGATGGTGGTACTTAGGATGGTGCTTGGTACCAAGCTTCTCCTGCAATAGGAGATTTCGCTGCGTATGACTGTGTGGATCCAGCTGGCAGCCTCACATTAAAGGATGGGATCTAGCAGCACTAAAGGTATGGGAAAGGCACCATCAGGTTTAAGCTCACCAGTCAATTGCCCAGTTTGCCTAGTGACTAGTCAGGTCCTCGGAGGAGTTAAGGAATTGTGCAGGGTGTTTCTTATTAAACATTCTGTAGAGCACAGTGATGCTTTAGTTTTTGACAAACGAGGAACAGTCATGTCAGCACAACAATTCTTCAAAGTATAAAATAATTTTCAATCGTATGTACTTTTAAACAATGCAACTTGGCTGGCTTTTCAGTTACAAATTGAGATTTTCTTACATGAAAGGTATGTTCTTAGTTGCCATTTACTTTGAAGAACAGATGGTGCATAAGCCTAGAAGACTTTTATGTGTTTGAAATTCACATGAGAATGAGGATTCATTTTGGTATCTTTGCTGATACGTCCTAAAAAGTGTTAAAGGAAAATACAGAAGTGTTTGTTCTGTCTTCTAGTGAGTTATGTCAAGTGAGAGAACACGATCTGCGTGTGAGCAAGGATGCAAAACAAGCCCAAGAAGAATTGGCTAAAGCTCTGAAGGATGCCAAGAAGAAAGCCAAGTAAGCATATGTTTACCTGCCAGCTAACGAGTAATTAGCATAGTTTATGTGGCACCTAACTGAGCAACCTACCTGATCTCTGCAAAGTCTTCCTCTCCTTTATGTTATACTTCTTAAAGCAGATACAATTCTTCACACCTGTACTCATAAATGTTTGGAAATGTCTATTTAAGACCCAAATCTCTCTGTCTTTCTTAACCCTGGAAAGTTGGAAGGCTTCAAATTTTAAAGTTGACACATAAAGTTGTGTACTTATTTTATAGATATGTATTTTTTTTAAACTACATGGCCCGCTCATTTGTTCAGCCTTTTAGAAGAGTACCGTGAGTTGTATGAGTTACAGAGGAGTCGTCTGGAAAAGTCCCTGGTTAATCTGACCGAGGAACGGGATCTCTGGAGTTCTGCTACGTACAGGCTGGCCAGGAAGGTAAATAAGTACAGCTCCACATGTCTCTAAAGCAATTCTTCGCAGAATCTCCTGGCACTGAATAAACTAAAAAAACTATCAGACATGTTACAGTTGATACTTGATTTATTTCTTCTTTTGACTAATTGTTGAAGATATTAAGTCACGTTCGGCATTTGTCATAACTGCAGTACGATACCTTGTCCATAAAAAACGTTTTCTTACATACTTTTGTATGTTGTGCGTTCCTTTAAGATTAACAAACCATGTCACCTCTTGCGTGGAAGCACCCTGAGATTGGCCCTTCATAATGCATAGTCAGATACGAGGTCAAAGGATTGTATTGTGAATGAACTCCAGTACAAATGAACTGATCCTTATTTGACATCAAACTTTTCACACAAGTTGTTATTAAAATATATCTTTTAATACGTTTGTAGAGGAATCTAGATCTGAGAAATTTCTCAACCATGTTTTTTTTTCAGGTAATAGAAGAAAACCAACTCAAACTGTCTTGCAGACTGTACATGAATGAGAAGACCTGGACGAAAACTATCAGGCACTTCATCGTACTTTTGGCATCAAACGTAGGTTCGGTATAGATCGTGTCTGCAGGTGGCACAAGTGGCACAGCACTCAAACATGTCTTGTATGTTAGGATAAAGATGTAGAGGGTTACATATAATAGTGTGGTGATTAATTGTAAACATTGAATATAAGTTGATTATATATTTAATATAAGTTAAGCACAGAAGACTGAAATTTGTTGCTCAAGCTCAAAAAGGTTAATGCAGACAGGCTGTGTGTACAAAAATACATTTAGTTCTGTTATGCATCAATTTTTTTGTAAATAAATTATGTTATAGATTATTCATTGTCCTTAAGCATGGAAATGGTTATACAGTTAAGGTTTAATTATCATCTCTAAGATCTGTCCATGAAACTACATTTTTATTTAGTGGTAGATTTTGTTTAACAATAAATGTCTTCCTGATGCTGATTTTGATGTAGAGTTTTACTGTGTTAACCATAGAAAGAGAGAAAGCTAATTTGGTAAAGATGATACATGTAACTGACGTATAATGGTTTGCAAGCGTTCGAGACTATCTAGGGGTGTCCAACCTGCGGCCCTCCAGCTGCTGCAGGACAACATCTCCCATAATGCTCTTTCAGCTCGATGGCTGGCAGAGGAGTATGGGCGATGTAGTCCTGCAGCAGCTGGAGGGCCGCAGGTTGAACACCCTTGATCTAGGTCAACGGAATTATACCATATGCCATTTACTGCACTCTTCTTCATGTGTCATATGCCTGAAAAGAAACCAAGACAGTCTTGAAAGCTTGCAATTCCATTATACGTCAGTAAGCCATTAAAAGTATCGTCTTTACCAAATCTGATGCTGATTTTGTCTGACCAGAACAATCTGTTCTATGCGCATTATCCTGGCAGCAACTAAAAGCTGTAGTTAATTATTTAGTGTATTAAATGTACTGGAACTTATATGTACTTATATGTACAGGCGCTAAAGGCTGGTTGCAGTGTGTTTGTGCAGCTGGATCTACGTTCTTCTAGCGTTGACAGGCTGTCAGAGTTCCACAGTGGTCAAATTTAACATACTGTTTCATACCTCCCACGTGTCCCTATTTAGGAGAGACAGTCCCTCTTTGGAACTAAAATCCCTGCACTCTCCACCTTTATCTCTCTTTTGTTTGAACTCTGAATGTTTATTGGAACTCAGACTGTTCTACAGCCAGCCCCCCCCCCCAAAAAAAAAAATGTGCGTAAGAAATTGAGTTATGTCAATAAAATACATTGGTTTTTTTCAAGTATCCTAAAGTTTAATCACATCCCATATGGCAATTCTACAGGACACCGTTGAGTTGTCCAAAATCCAAGAGATGACAGAAAGCTGGAGAAGACACATGGCACATTTCGACCAGGAGGTGCAACGTAAAGAAGAGTCAAGCAGGGAAAAGCTACGGCTGATTTGTAGTGACCTGGAGAAGTGGCATCGATATTTCCAAGAGAAAGTCTTGTAATTACAATTTTTTTTACTGGAAACCTCAGTGTTCTGTGATGTAACAGCTGGATTTACAGAGGATCATGGGGTAGCTGTGGTCTCTCTTCAAGGTGTTTTTGCTTTTTATATGTGCTTCTTTTTCTCCCCCCCCCCGCAGCATAGAGTGGGACTATCATGGGGTCCCAGAAGAAGCATCTAAGGCAATACTGCAGGACCTGAAGAGCTGGAAAAATGTATGTATGTTTACACATAAAAGTCTACATACATTACCAAAACTATCACTATTTCATGTAGCGACTAGTAACATACCTGGGAACGCCCTGGGTTTGACCCAGAGATTGCCAGGTGAGCACTGCTTCTCCGGGTCAAGACCCGAATTTTCCGGGTCGCGGGAGCGGGGTCTTGACACGCCCCTCTTCCCGCCCATTTTTCCTTTAAATAGGGGTGTTTCTCGCTGCCGTCAATGGTCGATCCTGGCCGCATCCCGCAAGGGAAGGCTCCAGGTAGCCGGAGCCCAGAAGTTCCCAAGTATGTTTAAGTAAACATTATTTTTTCAATATATGGTTAAGAACCATATATATCGACCATTAGAACGTAGTCCCCAGAATCTCTATTTATAAATACAGATCACTGTAACGGCACTCGGGAAATGGTGTCCCCTTTTTTACTTACTTCAGAGTGGTGGCTTCTTTATTCCTATTGCAATCTAAAAATGTATGGTGAGCCATCTACAAAGGATATTATAGCATAAATATGAGAAAAAAAAAGCAACACTTTTTAATGGAATTTTAAATGTCAGGAGTAGATCCAACACATTTACTTATTCAGCATAAGCAAAGCTGTATTTCATATCTAAAGTGGATCCATAAATCATGAAGGCTACAAAAACGGCGCGTTAGCATTTCTTTACAACTCTTCATAAGTTATAATTATATTTTGTAAGATTATTTAACCCATTCAGGACCAGGGTTTTTTAATACTCTAAAATCCAGAGTTTTGTGTGTGATTGTATTCTATGTGTTTATTATACCATGATTTTCCTTTTCCATATTTGATGAACCTGCACAAATTGTACATCATGTTGCTCAGGACCTTGATATGATCATAGTGAGAAGAAATATACCCTAATGTTTTATTTCACACAACGGTAGATGGCAAATGAAGAACTACAGCAGTTTGAGGGGAATGTGCTTTTAAACAATCAAGAGTCTTTACAAATAGCAGCTGGCATTCAGAAGCAGTGGTTCCAGCTGGGAGAGAAACTGCTCAATCGCCATCGAACCATGGATGGAGATCAGGCCCCTGAGCAGAAAGCGATGGAGGACGTGAATAACAGAGTATGGCAGTTGTCTGAACAGTACAGGAGGAGAGTGGAGGGTGAAAATGGTGCGTGTACACAGATCCGAGCAATAAATTAAAGCCACGTATATAAAGATTGCATAAAAACACAGCCCTCCACCTTAAAACGTTATTATCCATTAAAAGTCCTGGTTAACCATAAACATTGAAGTATCATTCCTTGGAAAATGGAGAGTCTCAGTATATAGGGCCAGATAGTCCATAAAGAGCAATCAGGTCATATGTAGAACATTAGTCATGACCCCTGCCTGGTCCATAGTGACTTGTGAGAAGTCCTCAAATATTTGTATAATGGCGAGGCTGGGTGTAAATCTGGCCCTGATTGCACATTGCAGCAATAAATCTTATTTACTGTACAATGCAAGCAACACATTCATAAGATTAAATCTCCATGTTTAATCCGTTAACAGGAGTTGCCGGAGCACTTGTGACATTTTGTGGCAGCTTGGAGAGCTGGTCCCAACAGCTTTATTCTCTTAAAGCAGCGCCTCATGGAATAAGAGAATCTGATTGGCTGAATGTATACCAGCAAATCCCGGAGTGGATAGCGCTTGCAGATCGAGCCTTGTGTCTCATTGGCAGCCCTTCATCTGGAGAAGAACCTACTTTAAATCCAGATGAAAAGTACGACAGGTGCATTAAAACATGGGACCACCCATCGCAAATCAGATGCATGTTTGAAAACTAGGGCTAAAGCATTTTCCGAGTCTCTGTTTAAACATGGCCTTTATGATGTGTGGAGGGTGCAACATCCTGAGGAAAGAGATTACTCTTTCTTCTCGAATGTGCACCAATCATATTCACGCATTGATTATTTTTTAATGCCTGGTCATTCTTTGGAAATCTCTACTACCTCTCTAATAGGAAATATCTCATGGTCTGACCATGCCCCAGTATTTATTTCTATCAAGGATAATTCTCAATATAGAACAAGAACTCGTTGGAGACTCAACGAATCTCTCTTAAAAACAGAATCCGATAAGTTAGATCTGATAAAACAAACAACATCTTTCTTGGAGCATAATGACAATAATGAGACCTCTGATTTAAATTTATGGTGCACCCTAAAATGTTTTCTTAGGGGATACTTAATAAAAAAGGGTGCTTGGACTAAAAAACAGAGAGGTAAAGAACTTGCCGATTTGTATATTGAGTTGGCAAAACTTGAGAGACTAAATAAACAATATCCATCCAGAGACTTCTCGAAGCAGTTAGAGACTATTAAAGAATCGATAATCATTAAACTTAAAATTAAAACTGAAACAATAATGCAAAGACTGAAATCCAGCTGGCACTACGGGAATAATAGAGTAGGAAAAAATCTTACTAAAAGATTGAAGGCACAAATTGAATCATCTAGAATAAAAAAAATTATACATAATGGAATAACTTGTATATCACCAACTCAGATAGGTAATGCCTTTAAACAATATTACGAAACCTTATATCATTTACCCGAACCTAAGACTGGTATTACTGATATAGCTCAATTTTTGGAGACTTTGCATCTTCCAAAATTATCCGCAGAAAAATTAAAACATGGGACCACCCAATAACATACCCAGCTAATGGGCATAAAACAGGCGCAAGGATCAATACATTCATGTTTTGCCCTAGTCTTCTGCTATGGCAAATAGGACAGAACCCTTCTGTAATCGGCCATGGCTTTATGGTGCTGTTAGTTAAATTATTTCTTTTTTGTTCTGCAGTAGAATTGAACAGCAGTTACAAGCCATTTGACCAATCTTTGCTGGCCATGTTAGTGACTGCTGTGAAGCCCCATGCCGTGTGCAGTCCTCATGCGTGGTATTTGCCTAAGCTGATCACGTTTTAATTTCCAAACTGTTTGTATAATATCTGTTTCTTATATTAGAGCCATACTTCTGACATTCTTGGTTTAGACAGTAAACTCTTGGCTTATTATGTGTCATCCTCAATTATATTATCAGTGGACATTTGAAAACAGAGAAGCCTGTCATTTAAAAACAGTTTGAAGTGTTTCGTCTGGGTGTATTGTGTGATATGCAATAAGTGCTGCCATTTACTTCTCCCCAGAGTCTTACTGGAAGATGTCTTCAGAATGGTGCAGCAATGGGTTCTGGCCACATCTAGTGGAACAGAGAGGGACATTACCCATCTCACACATGAGGTTTGTACCACAGAGCCAGTAAGTCAGGATATCATCGATTAATAAAATCATCACAGGGCCAAAACATATGAAATTGGCCCACTCAGCTTTAATCTTCCCAGAAAATGTTTCTCAAGCAACCCCGTGAATCATCCACATGGCAGTTTTCCTTTTCCAGGTCTCAAGCCTTCACACGGCTATGGTGCAGTATATGGTCAATACATTGATACTTTTGTCGCCTGATTATCCATCTGAGTCCGGCGCTCTCTTTGAGTTTGTGGATGAAGAAGTTACTGATGTCACTGCTCAGAAATTACAAGAAGAAGCACTTACACTGTATGAAAAAGTGAACCGATTCTCCTACTACATTATTAGGTGAGGATATAATATTATTTTTAAAGACCACCAGGATATTGCATCTTGGATTGCAGGGAAAGACATAGATATGACCATAGCATGTGCCAAATGATAAACATGGTTATGCTTATCTGCATCCAATAAATAGTTTTATATTGTGTACTGTCCACATGTCTATTTCCCACCACAGCTGTTGTCAGGAGATGGTGGAGAAGATTTCTATGGAAAAAGCAGCTCTGACCAAGGATGATCCTGATTATGATTTAGGGGAGATAGAGACTATCAAGGTATGGACTGCCATTGAATTAATTTTCTGTTTTCATACAGAAAAACATACCTTGAAGATTTTAAGCTTTTATATCTGCTCCAGCATCCTGCATTAGTTACGGGGTCTTCCAGTGTAATGGCACTTTTTTTCTTACCAGAACTCGTGTAAGGAATGGATTGAAACCTGCCAACTGCTTACATCTCATATCACAGCGCCTTCGGTTTCCTCAGTGACATCACTCAGCCTAAATGACATCAATAGTTCTGAGGTACTATGCCAACAATATGTGTAGTAAAGATAATTTAACTAATTGGTCTTATTGTGTAATCTGCCTTTGATTTTAATAGAGGAAAAATGTTGGGTTTTTTTAACTGTGGGTATTAAAAAGACATGTCGTATTGTATGAAAAGTCAAAGATAAGAACCTATGTGGCCCTGTGCTCAACCCGGCAGTCGGCTTCCAGACCACACAGGGCTGCCATCACATACCGTCATAATATAAGGGTTCTTTATAAAGAGCAGAAACATAAACTCTGATGGCAGATAAGAATCATTTGGCCCATCTTATCTGCATATTATTTCCTCCTATGTTAGTTTCTTTCTTGCTTTCTTTATTTCCTTGTTAAAAGCACGGCGTTTGCCACCTCTGCCGTTATCTGTTTTGTACATTGCTTCTATTTCCAGGACGTGAAGTTACCTGTACGTACAGCGAGGCTTCAACACGATGCAGCAAACCTTGGCAATGACGATCCAAGTGAATCCCCTAGAGACAAGAAAAAGAACACTATACCCACCCAGCAGGTGAGGACACATTCCTCCTTTTTTTGCCTTATTTATTGGAGGTAAATCTCTGTCTTATCCAGGATGTCAATATAAATACATGATCAGCAAAGCCATAAAGGCGATGTGATCAGTAAAATGAAAAGCAATTCATGAGATCTCTTTACTGCAGTGTGCTTTATACTTTTAGAAAGCTGCTAATTATTTATTTAATTTGACTGTATATTTAGTGGTTTGGGGTACACAAATAAATACTAAGTGTTAACGGCTAATGGTAATCTATTACAATTGCGGAGGAGCAACAGTTTTTTTGGGGGGGGTTAATGGCAGCTAATGGTCTATTAATTTTCAGTGCAGTATATTTAACACGTGCAGTCTCCATATGAAGACTGAATTAATTTGCTGTATTGTGCTAGCTTTACAATTTCTTCTTGGGCACATTCAAAAGAGTCCAGGCTACTAGACTCTCTGAATAACTCTCTAAAGATTGCAAACCTGAGATCCGAAAACTTTTAGCAGCACAGAGGTACGTCACACATACTGAGGATATTCAGTTAAGATTGATTTCTGACTTAAGTCTTCTCCTGTGTTGCATATGGCCAATGCTAGTGACTTTTTCATTGCTTACATTGATATCCTTATAATTCCAGGATCAGATAACGCAAACCACAAGGCCAGCAACAAAAGAAATAATGGCTTCTGACCAAAATGTAATGAGGGTCATAGGCCATGATGGGAACATTCACAAGAAACCATTAATGGGAGAGGAAAGTCCCGTGTCCCCTGAGGTTAGATATACGTCTTGTCGTGCTTTACGGTATTGGAAGTCTCACCGTCACCGCTATTCAAATATTATTATTCATTTCTACCTCTTAGAACGCTCTGAAAGCTAGCAGGCCGGGAACCCCCAGGTCCATAGAAGCTTTTGATTCTTTGATCTCACTGGAACAAATGCAAAAGCGACTCCTGTAAGTACATCACACCATCTGCGCAATTCTTAGATTTGATGGTTAGCGGCTCAGGGCTCATTAATCTTTTTAATATTCTTTAACTGGAATCCCTACCTCATTAGATCCCAATAAAATGTAATGAAAGAATTAAAATATCAAAAATATTTTGAGAAAAAAAGTCTTCCAAAAACATCAAAATTCTAACAGAGCATACAAACCATGTTTCATTTCCAGTTGAGTTTATTTTTTTACGCTTAAAGGTGCTGTTCCACCTGCTCTGCTGACTTTAACATTTTTGTAGCAAAATGCAGCATTATACACATCTTTCTTCTGTCTACTACCCAAATATAAGATAATTCCTTAATCATGTACCAGGAACACTATATTCTCATGTGACACAAAAGGTACTAATAGGTTGTTGCCATAGAAATTGAAAATGCCTCTAAAAGGCTTCACTGATGTTTTATGTAATCAAACTTTCTGAGGAAATTCAGTGACAAATTTGCTAAGGTTTATTTCCTTAACATACTAGGGAGTGTAATTAATATGCAAGTAATTAAAGAAACAGCGTCTTTAAAATAAAAAAAATAATGTCCTTAATCCATTCATTCATCAACACATACAAAAGACATTCATGACATTGTTTCGCAGAGCACCAGCAGCATTATCACACATATATGTTATTGTAATTGACATTTTATTTTTCCACAAACATAGAACAAGAAATCATGATGATTAATTATGCATTCAGTGGAAAGTGACGGTTTGTGCTGGCATGGCAGTTTTTTCTTTTCTACGATAAGCCTTGCCTTTTCTTGTACATAGACTCGCGGAGCAGAGAGCTCAGAAGGCAGAGGAAAGGTCAGAGTGTTTAGACGAGCAGTTGAAAATAGCTTTACAAAAGATTCAGGAACTGGAGAAAGTACAAGAGAGAGCTGGACCCAGGGAAGAAAGCAGCAAGGAACACGAGGGTAAGAATATTATATCAGGCCCGGACTGGCCATCTGGCACACCAGGAGAATGCCTTGTGGACCATTGGCCTTTGCGCCTCCCAACTGAACAGCCAGCTTATATTATTGGGGTTTATTCTTTAAAGAGAGTTTTCAGGAGAGCTGCAGTTTAATCTCACTGACTTGACTTTACATTATAAAGGGCTCCAGCAGGATGTCCCTGTATAAAGCTTATTTAAATCAGTGTGATTTATTGAATGTCCCCATATGATCCTTGACAATGTATCATTTTCCAGAGAGTTTAAATCACAACTCTCCTGCAAAATGTAATTTCATCTCCCTTTAGTTAGTGGATGTCTGCTGGCTACCCGTGTTGCATGTGAAGGTGTAGCACTCTGCCCCATGTATACAACAGGAACCCACAAGCCTGTGATCTATCAGCTAATAGCCTCAAAGTGCCTCGCTCATCTTCAATTCCAGTCTGGTCATGGTCTTAGTGTTGGCATTTCTTTTACCTCCCTTGCTAGAAAATTAAACCCACCAAAGCAAGATCACTACCTGCAGAGGAGCTCTCCTGCTTGAACAGACGATAGTAACGCACTGTTTAATGTTGAGCTGCATTTTGTGTATTGCAGAGCTGCAGATTATAACACAGCGGATCATCATCTAATGGGGGTAATTAATTGAAAATATGTTTAAAGCAATAATTTAAACTAATAATCAACTGCCATGGGGGAGCAAACATGGCAGCATGATTCAGCACTTAGATCATCAAAGGGTTCCACATGGCCTGATGGCTTTGTACCACTGCATGAAGAAACTGGATGCTGTGTTTGAACTAATTAGGTCCCCTTTATCTTCTTTGCACAGTGATTCAAGCCATCAGGGTGTGACTCAAACATCATCACCTTTAGTTACTGTGCTCTTTGAACCATACAAGGGTTTCCTGTAACACCAACAAGGTGACAACTTCCTTTATTACTGTTGAAGGAGCCAGGGTTTGGAGAAAGGAGATGGCAATTATTCAGATGGGGAACAGAGGCATGAAACGTTCCTGCTGACGTTGCCTTATAACTCTGTGTCAACTGTCAACGTTTCCATGAAATTTACCTACGCAATGGAATTTTCTGTGTTTTCCAGAGCTTTCCACTCCCTCACAAGTTTCGGAGCCAAAGATCACTCCTGTGACTCAAATTAAGAAGAGGACAAAATCAGGAAAAGTTAAACAGCAGAAATAAAAGCGAATGAAACAAGCTTTTGTATACAAAACATTGGTGTAGTTATGATTTTTAATTAAAATCCATTTGTTCACCAGATTTAACGATCAACCCACATAACCTTGACAAATGTAGAAACTATAGAAAGCTAACGGCTTTCAGAATTTTTCTTCTTTTATTCATTGCTTGTCAAAACTCATAAGTCTAGAAGCCTTGTCAGCTGGCATCAGTACACTCTGACATTCAAACTCAGAGTAAATAATAAGGTATCATCTGTTAGTGAATCTTCTCACAATCGAGTCATTCTATGCGCAGACTGCAAGTGTAACTTTTACCCAAGCTAAAGTTAATGTCCACACAAAACTATAGTTCTTTGATCATGGATAATTTTTATATCTCAATTTAACAAACAACCAAGTGACCCCCTTACACAAAAGATCAAATCCGCTCTCCAGTATATACATTGTGATTAAACAAAATATATATTGTGATTTTGCTTTTCCTGGGTTTCCAAGGGAAAATTCAGCACTGTGATGTAATGGGAAATTATACTTAAATGGTTTACAAGAAATATTTTATAATAAAGATTTTATTTATTTAACGTGATTTCGATTCAAGCACTATTTTCCATAGGGTTACTAGGATTAAAAAAAAACAAAATGTAAAATTTAAATATGGATATACCCATACCACAATATAAGCATAAACAACAAAGAAAAAACTGTGAATTCAATTTCTGTTTTAAACAAAATAAAAATGAACTAGGCTGTGCTATGAAATGCTAGCGAAAAAGTATGATTTTGAGTCATCATCAGCATAAAGAGTCATGATTGTCACATAAACACGTTCACGTGTAATGGCCAAATGTTTCTTTTGAAACTCAAACCATATCCTACATATTTTGGTCTATAGATAAAAAGTTAAAAACCTAAAACAGGAAGGTGAAAATGTAACAAATAAATATAGTCATGGGGAGATCCAAACACCTAAACAATGCTGGTTCTATATCTATGTACTAATACACGGTGGTGACATGGCAAAGCCAGCACCACAGTTGTTGCTCATATGGCTGAATTTAGTAATTGTAATGTCCCTTTAAATTTGAATAGGTTTTAATAGAACGTTGGGTTCTGTCAGTTACCCACAAGCTCAAGTTTGGGTTTCCATAAAACATATTATAAATTTAAACCTTAATAAATTAGTCGCTCCTCTCCCACTCCTCACATTTTATTAGTGGAGGTCAGTTTGCCAAGCAAGTGTTTCTAAATTAACAGATCATAATAAATATTACAAATCCGCCATTCAGAAAAGATGGCAATGCAATGTCTGCTGATATGTGCACGTTCTTCAGATGCATTCTGATAGCATTCTTCAGTATGATGTCATATTCAAAGCATCGGAGAGTCCTTCTTTTTGCCTTGTTCCGCTTCAGCTTCTGACTTCGGTGCATTGGAGGTTACACTGCTATCTGACACTTTAGGGGTTGCATTTCCGTTCATTAGGTCAAAAGGCAGAGGTAAAAAGAAGGTAGCCGGTCTCTCAGACGTCATACACTGCAATGCGTGGAGATACCGCAGCTGAATTGCAGTAGGAGACCCAGATAAGCTTTCAGCCGCCAGTCTAAGTGCCTCAGACACAGATTTTTCATTTTCTGCAGCAATTACCTATAGTGAAAACATTTGAAATATACATGAAAAAATGTGTCGTCTTTATTAAAGTCACAACTGTAACCAAAAGTCTATAAAAACCACATCTCTCAGTATTTCCTGTAGTCTTACCTTGACCTTAGCATGCACTTTGGCTTCTTCCTCTATGGCCATAGACTGTTTAACTTCATCGGGAACTTTTACATTCTTACTGCAAATAAATCAAAGAAATATATGAATGAGAGGCTTTAAAGCCCGCCTACCGAGAAAACTGATAGGCTAGTTAGCACAAGAGAGACCAATCAGCACGCACGCGGTGTCACTTGCTCTTCTGTTTTCCCGTCTACCACAGAGAATGACCAGGGCGCAGTTACCGGTGGCTGGAGGACCATGTTACATGTTTGGCGTTTGGTCAGTGATGCCTTTTGGAGTCAAGAAGGAATTTGATGGCAGAATTTGAAGTAGCTTAATTAGGTTTGAACTTGATGGACTTAGGTCTTTTTTCAACGTATGTACTATATAACTATATGTACTATGTAAATAAAGTTAAACCTAATGCTATTTCTTCTTTCTCGCCCCTCGAGGTTTGCCTTGTTCCATTATCATACCTACATTTCAGTTCTCTCTATTTTGATCCCCCAGTGGCAGGTCACTGCATCCAGTGCCACCTACAAAGAGACAAACAACAGGAAATCTCAAGGCTGGGAGCGTCTCTATTGCGAGGCAGAATTATTGGTATTGCTACAATAGAGGTTATTCCAAAAAAAAAAAATTCTGGGCCAAAACAGTAAAGCAGAACAATCAGAGTTAATTGGTTGCTATAGTGATAACTCCACTTTCACTACTTGAAAATGTATGGTAAGTGCCCATTTCAGTTTCTGAGCCAGATCGTCATTTTTTTCTCCATTGCCTCAAATGATTTTAAGGGATGTTTTATATCATGAAGACGGTTGGCTGTAACAAATCTCCACATTGGGTCACCAAAGCTAATACTAAACCAGTCTCTAACCTTCACTTCTTCTCCAATACTTTTTCTCTCCAACAAGACATCTAAGAAAGCTTTGTGTGCCAGGAGACGCTTCATGGTAGTTTGGATGAGTAACTGGAGAGCACTGGACACGCTGCTCACACTGGTCAGGAAAAGAGATGCGTTTTCCAGGCGGTAATAACAGACTGCATCAACCTCCAACGTCACCAGGTCCTTGGTCACAATCTGCAAAGCCAAAAAAGAAGAAAGTGAGTGGGCTCAGTGGTTTATAGATTGGGTGTATGTGACGACTGTGTGTGGTCTTTTGCATGCCGGCCAGTAAGGACACATATTGCTTTTATTGGTCCGAGCTGGCGGTATATTGAACCATCTGGGTGATGTGTTAAATAAACACCATGTGACATATCACTTTATGCATAAATGGACTTTATTTTCCAATCAGGTGATATCGCTGAAATAAGTCACTAATGGTACTTGTTACATTTACAGTGCGACTCAAAGCTTGCTATTGGTATTCAAAATGATTAGGGATCAAAAACATGCATTTTAAGTCTATAGGGAGCACAAGTTGTTTCAGTAGGGAATTACCTGGTGAAATGGAACCTCAAAGGTCTTTAGGCGAAAGTCCAGTTTGTGGCACTTGTCCAAACAGGGAAGGTAAAAGAACAGACCTGAGGGAGACAGGATTATAACGATACTTAACTTATTACAAAGGGGACGTTAGCCGTCGCACAGGATCACGTGCATTTTATACAACTATATTTTCATGCCGTAGGGATGATACCCAACAGAGCTCACTTCAACTCTCCTCTCTGTAATTACCCCTTAAAAGGGGTAGAGCATTAATCGGACAATCAAGATAGGCCAAAGATAAGCATTGCTTTCCCCTGTCACTTAAAGGGTTAAACCTATTATTTTAATTGCTCTGTGAGCATAATATTAGCAAAGTTGACCTCTTTCACTTGATATAAAGGAATGTCGTATATATATATATATATATGTATATATATATATATATATATATATATGTATATATATATATATATAACATACAGCGATTATTTCTATGCAATTTATCATCATGATCACCAAAAGTGAAATCATTGTATCAACAAACCCATCTCATACAATACATGTTGTAAATGTTATGAATGAATTATCGCTGATCTCTTATCCAAAAGAAGAGAATGACATTAATTACCTGGTCCCCTAGCTCTTCCTGGAAGCAGGCGGCCCAGGCGGAAAATAACCACGCGTTCATATTCACGTACAATCTGCGGACAAAAATAAACAGGAGATCAATTAATTATACTTAAAAATGGAGATAATCTCAATTCTGCGTGTATTGTCCTATGCATAGACAAGTCAATGAGATGAAGGGGTCTACAATCCACACACGCCTGTGACGTTGATATATATTTCATTGCCGATAATGGGTTAATTTTCTGTACACTTTCTGTGCACTTTAATGCATGAGATAGCGGAGTATCCCCTTTAAATGATCATTTTTCTGCCTTGAAGTAAACTTTCCCTATAAGTTTAATTTTTTGGCAAAATATTGGAAATGGTAATTACCAAGAAGATTACAGTTCACATTATATTTTAGAATCCGTTTCATAAGATGTAGGATATATTTGTGATCCTTGTGGTTCAATAAGGCAACGGTCACCATTAAACAGACTCACCTTGACACAGAGCCAGATGGACAGAGGGAAGGTGACGATGACGAGCAGAAGACAGCAGAACACGAGGAGCATCTCACATATCCTGAGACCAGCGGGTTTCACACCTGGAAATACACAACGTCTCATTACGCCATATTTTGACATAAAAAAAGAGCTGGAGGGCAAATGCACATCATTTGCAAAAGAGATGCTATGAAAATGTAAAGGCACCAGACAGCTATCAAATGCATTCAAGTTTTATAATGGCTGGAGTGTCTCTTTACAATAAAAAAATGGGAGACATTAAACTGTCCCTTTAAGGTAAACAAACAAGTCCTACTCTTATAAAACATCACAATGTTATGATGTCATGCTTTTAATCTTCTGTGATGTATGTTCTGTATACTTTGAAAAGTTAAACCTTTTTAGGTGTACAATCTATGAAAAGTGTATTCTATGTAAAACTGGAATGCCGATTATATACCGTATATATACTATGGCTTGTCAATCAGCACGGAAGTGATTATGATGCGCGGCGCGTGCCTTCCTGTGCCCTTGGCGATGCCTATTTGTTCACCGTGGCGTGTCTGGCTTTATCGTTAGTCAAACAATGAGGACGTACAAGTGATGTACTACTTGTTATGTCCTGTTTACCCATTGTACAGCGCTGTGGAATATGACATCGCTATATAAATGAATAAATTATAATAATAATAAAAATATTTGCCGGCAACTACGAGGTAAGCGAACAAGCAACACAGATTTAACTGAAGCAGAGATCATCCAAGCAAAAGACAGTTTGGCTTCTATATCCCAGAAACTAATGAATGGCAGTTACTAGGCCTTTAATATAAACACTAATGCTTGGTATGGAAGGAGGTAACTGCAGTTGGCTTGATGCTCACCATCATCCTTCTGTCCGCTCTCCAGCAGTGCCATGATTTCTGTCTCTTCGTCTGAAACCACCACATCATCCACATCCACCACGGTAGAAACCTTCGTGTCGTTCTTGTCTGGTTCCTTGGACCTCCCTCTCTTGGACCTTCCTGAGCCTGGGCTCCCTCTTTTCTCCCTCTTGGATCCCTGAGTGGAGGAGTCTCTCTGTCTCTGCGGAGGCTCCCGGGAGGAGCTGCGAGATCTTTTCTCAGTCATAGCTATAATGAGGAGCGAGTGGGCAGGACGGCCCTTATATATGATGCCGACAGGTGGGATATGTCCACGGTGGAGAGGAACTGTTGGAGGTGATGGGCTACAAATTAAAGTAAATAGTTTCTGGGAACAATTAGCGCTTTCCACGGAAAGCAAAGTATTTCAAAATAGTTTCCCTATAGCAATAGTATTTTCTACGTCACATCTGTACAGCGGGCGATACCTGGGCTGAATGCAGTTAATGTGAGCTTTTTAATGAAGGCTTGGGATGGGCACCGAGTTAGTGTTTGTTCTACAGAATGGCCCAAAAGACTAAAAGCTGTAAACATGTAGGCAGCTACATATCTGTATTAGTGATTCACCCCGCAGTGTATTCTGTCCTAGGTTGAGTAGATCTAGGGTGGCAGGTCCAGGGGATGGTAGGCACTTTGTTGCAGAACCCTGGGCAGATGTTTGGGCTCCACAGCGTGGTGCTGCCTGATAGTGTGATGTGCAAGACTGTAAGCTTTTGAGCAGGGCTCTTTCCACCTAATGTATCACTTTATAAAGTGTCATTCCCCTTGAATATTTGTATTGTAAGAAGCACTGCGTAAAATGTTGGCGCTATATAAATAAAAGATAATAATAATGGTGGAGTTCCATGAGGTTCTATATCCTGGCACTCAGTGGTAAGGAGGGTGACGGTGGAAAGGAGGCGGCTGAAGGAATATACATTGCTGGATTCACCATGCTTTACAAAAATAATACGGTACATTCAAATGTGTGATTACGTTAACATACTCAGCAACGCCTGTCCAAATCTATATGTATGATTTAGAGTAATTAGATTATAAATAGATTATATTTCAGCCAAATTAGCTTTTCAACTCATTTTGCCTCCTAAAGCAACATTTTAGTTTCAATAACTTTGGGTGAAGGAAACTATCAAGGTCAAAAGTTCAAGCTGTAAATGTAAACACTTTCAAGAAAAAAAAGCAGGTTTTCAATCTTTAAAAGGTCACGTTTCAGGCTTTGTAGCACTGCTGAGAGTTTCACATTGAGAGGCTTTACAAGGTATAGGGAAACAGAGGTCTTTTTTTAATGGCTGCCCCTTTTACAGTTTGAGAGATGGGCGCCGGGGCACATTTCCACCTGCGGGAAGCGAGGCCAAGCTTTATTATTTACTTAATGTTTAACAATCTTTTATATTTATCTTTATATATATATATAGTTAGGTGACACCATGGGCCAGTTATACGGGGGATGTTTGATAAGCCAGCAGACCTATAGATATATATATAGACCTTGTTTAACTTTAAACATTAGGCTTTTCTTTTTAACGGAAAGGATTAATTCCATCCTTGACGGCACAGTTCAGCTCTCGCTGCTGGTTCGGCTCTGGTACCTTGTTAAATATTGTGAACAACCGTAAGCCTCTGAACAGAAAATTCCTATTCAGGAAGAATACGATGACAATTCGTTATTCACATTTTACCTCAGTGGGGTAAATCGGTTTCAAACGCAGCACTAGACTGTAGAATAAAGCAGTCTGCCAACTCCAATCACTTCGAGAAAAACAAACAATAAAAAACACCTTTAATTGACAGTTAGCATGTGTGTCCACTTTAACCCCTTCATGACAAAGCCCGTACATGTATGGGCTCGCAATGCATTTTCCTTAATGGGTTTATGGACAACCTGTTGTCCTTGAGAGGTTAATATAATTTGTGCAGCCATACATGGTTAAAAAAGGTATTTAAATCAGTTAAACTTCACGTTGATGCGCAAGCACACAGTGTCCGTGGGAAACGTCCATTCCAGGAAACAAGGAAAAAGCATATACATTCAGATTCCGGGGTGCTGAGATGTCCAACATGTATATACAAAGCAAACAATCAGCGCAGACCCAGCAAATACTATTTAAAAACACCTATTGTATGTATTAATATTGGGTATTCTATCACGTTATATGCGATATATCGCTCAGCACGCCACTAGATCAAAACACGCCGTGTTTGGTGAACCCTGTCTAATTTTACACGGCTATGTGCGGTACTTTGACGTAGCGGCAAGCTGAACAATATATGGCCAAGTAATGTGACGCAATCCCCAATATGTTTTTTAATAGTATTTTCTGGGTGTGCGATAACAAGCCAGTACGTATGCCATAACCAGTGGAGTAAGCCCTGCCCAACCGGTACCGCTTTATATGACATGCTGAAAACGTGAGACTGGCCGAGACATTTGTCATGATGCGACCTTCTCTTAATGATGAGATGAAACCTTTAAACATGAATTGATAGAACCGCGTGTCCCTGCGTGGGATTCACTCCGCGCGGAGTCAGCAGAATTCGGAGCTGCTGATCTTGCACGGATCCAGCTTTATTAAAAGCGGAGTTGTTATTCAGCGTAGGAGGACATGCTGGAGGAGGATCTGCTTTCCAACAAATTCCTTCATCTATTCACAACATAGGCAGATCCCGGAACACCAGTTATTCAGCGTGTGTATAGATGAAAGTACCGCCTGCCCCGGTGTAATACGTAATCAGTAAAATAAAAATAAAGGTTTGTGAAATTAACAAAAAAAAATCCCACTGCAGACTTGAAACATGGCTGAGGGTTATAGGAGTCACAGTACACAGCAGTTGGAGTGGCACATGTTGCCTATTCATTCTATAAGGTCTTAAAAAATGTCTCAAGAACATGTGGTTTGATACATTCAACTCCCCCCCCAAACTATTAATGAACGAAGCTGAATTTGCTTAAAAACTGAAAAAAACTCAAATCATATAATTTTTATGAAAAGGCTTTAATTTAAATCAAATGAATATGACACAGCAGCAGGATGGCAGATCTCGCCATGGGATAATCTGGAGTCTGGCAGTTTCCCTTTGGTTCATTTTGAGCATGAGTTTTGCATTAACTTTACCCAATCCAATATTTGAACAAAAATATTTTCATTTGGTGAAACTTTTTCGTTCACCCCTCAAAAAATGCATGTTTGGATTTTTTTGGGGTATAAAGCAGTAAAATACCTAAAAACATACCAATCAAGAATCAATGGTGAAAGCATTTTATAAACAGTAACCCTTCGAATTTAAATAGTGCATATTTAAATTGAAAGAGGAATGGATGAATATAAATTGGGGTATAAACTCCATGGCATAGAGGCACTGATGCTGCTAATGCCCCTTTCATGTAAATTGAGGGTGGTTGGATTAAAAGTCGAAATACTAAAATCTTAAAGCGCATGCGCGAACTCTGCTTGTCACGTCCTACATGTATCTCGTTTCCATGGCCGGCCCGCCCCTAGTGAGTCACTACTGCTGCTGGGACTCATTTGTGTAGCGTACAGAGCAGGCCGGCCCACACGGGTCGGCCGCGGAAGCACATTCAGGCGACTAGCGGTTCCGGGTCACAGTACTACAGGATGTTGACGTCAGGCGGAAGGTGACAAGAGGTGAGGCTGCTGGGTTCGTAACTTTGTGTCATTTTCGTGAACGCCACAGGGGTAAGAGACTTCCCTTCCATGTGTCAACATGCGGCTCATGGTCGTTCCCTTGGATACAGCCCTCCATGGTGTTTGATGCCTTGTATTTGTGGGAGTGATGATTATAATGAAATAAATATGTTGTGCTTTTGACAAGAGTTCATTTCTTCCTCCCTCTCTGATATATATATATATATATATATATATATATATAATAATTTAGTGTGAAAAATATATTAAAAACTCAGAAAAACTATACCTATAAAAACTACATAGCCAGTGATAAAATATATATCATTGTGATCATTGTTGACCTTATTTGCATTCGGCTACCCAGAATCCGTTGTGGTTGTGGCAGCACCATGAGATTTCTGAGGGAATAACAAGCCTTGTGTGGTAGATGTGGATGAGTGTTTAATAAAAATTCTACCCCTTGTTTTATCCAAAATCTATGTATCTGCATCAAAACTCAAATGGGGATGATGTGCAGCGTGTTTGTGCGCGTCAGACAGAAAATGGATTCAGAAGTTACTGTTCCCTCTGGCTAAACGTTCATTATATATATATATATATATATATTACATCCATACTTATTCGTGGTGTAGTTACTTGTGTTTTTTCTAAAGCAGTCCCCAGACATAAAATCTCAGGACGCAGTGTTCTGGATACCTGCATGAAAGTGAATAGTAACCCTAAGTCATTCTTTTATGTCACAAGACACGATAGGAAACCTGTTGTGGACTCTTCTTCACTGTACTTCAACCGCACGGGAAAGGCCTCTGTCAGGAGACTTCTAACAAACCAACACAACCAATAAACACTTCGAATGACTGTTTTGTGCAGCATCCTGAACTTGTGTGCACATTCTGTTGAGGTGTTTAAGGTGTTACAAGAAGACAGCGGTACCCATGGTGTCAGCAGAAGATCATGATGTTAGAACCTATCACAACTATACACAACCGGCAAAAAATCCTCTTTTTGGCTTTGACTTGTCTGCCTGGTTCTCCACAGCCGGCTGCAGCAGTTCTGTCGCCGATGGTGGCTGCAATTATCCACGATCTGTAAAAGTAGCCAAAGATGTAATATTACGTTGTCGGCTTGAAAAGACAGTTTTGTGCGGACACGGAATATTATGTCCTCCTCCCTTAAGGGTTAGTTAATATACCTAATGGATGTGATATAGTAATAAGAAGCAGAAAATAAGAGTCTGGCAAAACTTTTGTTATGGTGATGACTTGTAGATTTACTTTCTTTTCTGTTTTTTGTGTTTGTTTTTTTAGTTATTGGAATTGTAAGAAGCCGCTTTGTGTGCTTAAAATGGATGAGGAACGGATCCTGCAGAGGGTGCAGAAAGATGTGCGCTCTTTGCTTATTGCATCCAAGAAAGGACTGAGTGTTCAAGAGCTGGAGCAAGACTATAGAATGATGATTGGTTCAAATCTTCCTCTGCGAACCCTAGGCTACCGGTCCTCTATGGAGCTGCTTTTGGATATGCCCAATGTAGTCCAGATCCACTCGCAAGTAGATGGCACCGTGATATTAACAGGTATTTTACCTTACGCTGGCTTCACAAAGGTTGACAAAAAAACTTCTATATACACAATCAATAAACCACACAATTTTGGGCTTATGGAACTTGATGTGGATCCTAGCTCTCATCCTTTGGCTGAGGATAATGATTGTTGTAGTTCTGCAATAACCTTGGTCCCAAAGGGTGCCTGCCTGTAATATAAATAAGGTGGTAGATGTTTACTGTGATCGTTTGCTACCAAACTACGACATCTTATGGATATGTTATGGATATTAGCATATTAGCATCTTATGGATATGCTTTAGAACTAGCAAATGAGCGCTTATTACAGATCAGCTTTATCTTTGCTCCTACTAGTCTTTGCACCCTGATGCTTGTGCCAGTTTGTGCCTAGATGAAATTTGCACTAACCGTAACTAATGCTGTGTGTGCTAATTCCTTTACGTTTGTTAAGATTTTTTTTTTCGTGTCCAACAAGCGGTGGTCGACGAGGCAACGAAAAGGATTGCAGAGTTGGTTTCCCGGCAGAAAGACCCTGCTAAATCAAAAGGGAGGCGAGTACGGCAAGTGAGACCTAGGTGTCATGTTGACTTGGTAAGACGTGGCAGAGTAGCCCCGGTGCTCCCTGCTGCTGTCAAGAGTGACCTACGAGACCTGCTGTCCATCTCACCATTGCTGATCTCTGAGTTGGAGAAGGCCTTTGTATCTCGCTTTGGACGTAGTTTTCAATATACCCGATATGGGTTTTACTCCATGTTGGAAGTGATCAGGTCTATCTCTGATATCGTTGAAGTGAACCAGACAAGAGCTGGATCATTGCTGGCACTTCGGAGATCAAATGCCAGTGGCAAAGTGAAAGGTAAGAGGCCGTAACATATAAAAATGTTATGCTTCACTGTCTCTTCTTTTCCTGATCTCTCTTGTTTTTCCTTTACCTTGATTTTCCATCTGGCCTGTCCTTTGGACCTTCATTCCATAAAGCAGTATTTTTCTTTTAAAAATCGAATGCGTGCTTTTATAGACTGTCAGAGGTTCTCAAACAGTGTGTATGTGTGTATACACACAAACTATTGACAAAAGTATTGGGACACCTGACCATTACACCAACAGGGACTTCTTTTATGACATTGTATTCTAAATACATAGACATTAACATTTAGTTGGTCCCCATTTGCAGCTATAACAGCTTCCACTCTTCTGGGAAGGTCTCCACAAGATTTGGGGGTGTTTCTGTGCTCATTTATCCATTAGAGCCTTTGTGAAGTCAGGCACTGATGTTGGACGAGAAGGCCTGGCTTGCAATCACCATTCCAATTCATGCCAAAGGTGTTGACATCAGGGCTCTATGCGGACCAGTCAAGGTCTTCCACATCAAACCATGTTTTTATGGACCTTTCTTTGTGCGCTGGGGCACAGTCGTGCTGGAATAGAAAAGGAACTTCCCAAAATGGTTCCCACAAAGTTGCAAAGTGTAGCATTGTTCAAAATCTTTTGGTATGCTGGAGGGGACATATCAAGGCATTTTGGACAATGCTGAGCTTCCAACTTGGTGGGAACAGTTTGAGGAAGGCCCTTTTCTATTCCAGAATGACTCTGAACATATACAATAGAATTATTTGTGGTAAGGAGATGGAACTTTTGTTTACAATTTTATCCAAAATCTATGTTTCTGCAGTAACAAAAATAAAATGTTTGCTTTCATAGACAAGGCTTAATTGTTTGTGGTGGAGTTACTTGTGTTCACCCACTTTCTAAAGCAGTCCCCAGACATAAAATATTAAGATGCAATGCTCTGGATACCTGCATTAAATTGTATAGAACCTTTTTAGTCATTCTTATCAAAAACCATCCTCTATCTAATAATGTTCCAGGGCAACCTGTGTCACAAGATATAAATAGAAAACCTGTTGTGGACGCTTCTTCACCAACTGTACTTCAACCGCACAGGAAAGACCTTTGTCAGGAGACCCCTAACAAGCCAACACAACCAATAAACACTTCGAATGGCAGTTTTGTGCAGCATCCTGAACTTAAACAAAACTTATGTGCGAATCCTGTTGAGGTGCCCAAGGTGTTACAAGAAGACAGAAGTCCAGTGGTAACTAAGGCGTTAGAAGACAGAAGTCCAGTGGTACCTAAAGTGTCAGCAGAAGACAGAAGTTCAGCGGTAACTAAGGCGTTAGAAGAAGACAGAAGTCCAGCTGTACCTAGGGTGACAAAGGAAGATGAAAGTAGAGGAAATTGTGTGCACAGTCCTTACAGACCAACTAAGACAACAATTACAAACAGTTCATTAGGAAAACCTAAGCCAGTTATAGAGACGTTTACTCCTGAAGTACAGAGGTCAGCTACGCATTCAGACCAAGCTCCATTATCTGAATTTGTTAAAGAAGAGAGCTTACATTTGCTTGAAGAGAAGGTATGGTCACCCGGTGTACAGTACAGTCTAACCTTGTTTTATTACTTCGACAAAATTTCCCAATCTGTCCTAATCCCCACAATTTTCTTAAAGTAAAGGCATCCTAACTTTCTATTCCCAGGAGTCTCATGATCATTTATTCCTATTTAGTTATCTCTCACCTATTTATCATTTTGGTAGAATGCTTACCATGTATTCTAAAAGCCGAAAAGAAACAGATATACCTAACTGCCAAATGAAAGTACACAGAATCTCACTGATGGATGCCTGTTATTTTCCTGGAAAAAAAGAATGTATACAATGCTTTTTCTTACAGTTGGAAAAAGAGTTGAGACTGTGCTTGGTGCAGAAGGGAACAGGTGGGATGCTGAGTCCCGAGCTTCGAATGGAGATTAAACATGTAGGTTTAATTGTAAAGAAAATTTGTAGAACCTTTACATTATTGGGAAATATGGACACGCAATAATAGAGCAAATTCCTGTTTGATAATAATGTGTATTAATTAATGTCGAAACAGGTTGTGAACCAGCATCCCAAAGGACTTCTAGTTTCCCAACTTCCTTCTCAGTTTAAGGTGAGGCTGTGTAGTGAATATGTCTGGATAACCGATGTTATGTTGTAAGTTTGTTTGATCTGCCGGCAGGGAGTATGTGTGTTCAAAGAACACATTTACAAACCAATTAACACTGCTTAGTTTGCTTTGTTTTTAGAGTTTCATAGGGAAGGACCTGCAATACAGAAAACTGGGGTTTACGACTGTAATGGAGCTAGTTGGATCACTAGGGGACATGCTTCACCTGGAAAGCACACCAAATGAAGATGATTGGCATATCTTTGATGCAGAAGCGCTGCCCAAGCTTGAAGGTAAAGCAGCTTCTACTATGGATATCTCCATTGTAGACTAATTCATTTGGAAACGTTGATCTTTTTTATTTAAGGACAGCCCATACTTTTCTTCAGCCTCCTGTAGTTATTTTTCTGTCTCATTTTGTGCACTTCTGACCTAAACATGTTAACAAATGGGATTCCAAGAAGCATGAGTAATAGATTATCAATGAGTGCTGTATGCTTTGTCTCTGGTAATAGCGTTGCTTTTGTTTTTACTCCATGTTAGGTAGCAAAGTGTTTGGCCCAGCAGCTGACCCCTTTTCCAGGTGGAATTCGCCCCAGCAACAGCCAGTTCATGTTAAACCAGTTGGGTTCAATGTCTCTCAAGCAGATGGAAATCTCTGGGTCTGAACATAATGATTTTTACAATATGTATAAACATTTTCTGATTTTTATACCTGGGGAAATCAATAGAATGTTTGACTTGTACATAACAAAATTTATATTGTTCTTGCTTATGTCTGTGTTTACAGAACACAATTCAAGGTTTGCTGACTTTGCTTTTTTATCCAAGTGGGGGCCTCAGGAGATACAACTGTCTTCTAGTATAGAGAAGGAAATCCCTCCAGACGCTGTAATACATCAGAAACTGCACTGCTTACCCCGTATGAAACGTGGCTTCATGGTAGGGGTATTTGTGGAAAACATTACTTCCCCCAGCGAGTTCTATATCCGTTGCTGTGGAAAAGATATGTCTGAGAAGCTGGAAGACTTGATGATAGAAATGAGGTGGGAATTAATCATTACTATTAAAAAACCTTAACTACATAACCATATGTTCTTTACCTGTGCTGTATCCTTACAGATCAAGACTAGGAAGGTTAGGTAGAAGGGTTGAACTTGATGGACTTAGGTCTTTTTTGAACCTTATGCACTATGTAACTGTATATGTAACTATATAAGATTCCTTACAGGTTGATTCCAATGACATTACAGGATAAGGGACATTTCTGCTATGGCTTTGTGAATACAGAACCATTGAATGTGTTTTAAACTTGGAAGCATATAATGACTAAAAACAGCCCTTTTTTCAATGGTTTCCAACCTATTAGTAACCGCTAATGATATTAGAGATAACCACGCAGTATATTTTCAAATACAAAGGACACCTGCTCGGTTTACATGAGGACAAAGGGAATGGAGCCCATAACCTTATGAATTATCCTATGTGCAAATATACACTTTACAACCACCAGGAAAATAGACTTCTCCATCTGGCTTCCATCCTTAAAACGCGTTGGACACTTCAAACTGCCGATATGTTTTAAACCCCCCCTGCAAAGAGTAAGAATTACCGTATTTGCTCGACGACCCCGATTATAAGAGCCCCCGAAAAATCAAAATATTTAATTTAGGACAAAACAAAAAGCTGAAATAAGACTACCCTATAGGAAAAAAGTTTTTCACCAGTATAATAATTAATTCATGTAAATTATTTTTTCATGTTTAATAAAAGCTATGATTGAGACATTTTTTTTTTTTATTCTTTTATTTGCCAACGCTGCCCCCCGTTTATGCACTTCGCCCCCAGAAATGCTTTATACCCCCCTATTTCCACTCTGCCCATGATAATGCCTTATACCCTATATGCCACTCTGGCATATAGGGGGTTAAATAAGGCATATACATGGGGCTGATGCATATAGGGGTTAAAATGCATTTCTGGAGGTCCAGAATGCATTTTAACACCCTTATGGCCACTCAGCCCCATGATATGCCTCTTACCCAGCATGTACTCGGCTGCTTGGCTTGATAGGAGTGTGATTGCTGTTAGCAGTTTGATTATACATAACATATATATATTTATATCAAACTGCTAACAGCAATCAACACTCCTATCAAGCCAAGGCAGCCAGTACATGCTGGACTGGGACCCTGGGGATGGATAGTAGTGGAATTACAGCCTCTCTCATGCCATGCTTTACAACCCCCACCCCTCCTTACACATCCATTTCTATCACACACACACTCATTCACAAACATTTAAATACTCATTCATTCCATTAATCACACATACTCAAAAACCCTCCCCCACCCCCTTACTTGAACTGCAGATCTCCCACTCGCAGACTTCTGCAGGGGCCGGGCTGTGCGAGCAACTTCTCTGGCCCCGCCCCCAGAGGAAGGTGGGGGGAAGTAGAGTTGTGTGAGGACGCTTCCTGTTCTCCTGCTGCTGGTAGCACAGACGCTGCTCGCGACCAAAGCCCGGTAAGCAGCCTGGCCCCAGCAGACATTTTTAGAGGTCTGATTAGAAGACGACCTCGATTATAAGACGAGGGGTATTTTTCAGAGCATTTGCTCTGGAAAAAACCTTGTCTTATAATCGAGCAAATACGGTATATGAATAGTATAGTGATTCTAAAATTAACTTTTGAAATCATATGGAAAAGAAACAAACTTGCTTGGCCTAATTATAAGGCAAGGGTGGTCCAAAGTTCTTCAAACAGGGCCGGTTGAACGTAACGCGACATTACGTGTAAGCAGCTATAGGAAAGGCTCCGGGCAAGGTAAAGGTGGATGGAGTGAGTATATTTTAGGGTAGTGTGTTTTTGATGGATAAGGTATGTGTTAATGTTTGTGTGTGTACTAGGATGTATTTTTACCGAGGAGGTGGGGGGACTCACCTGTACCCTAATTCCTATTTAAACAGCTGTTGATGGTTTCAAAACACCCTGTTTCGTCGATGTCACCACTCAATTATATGTAGTCCTTGCGATTGTATGTTATTTTTACTTACAGAGGCAATCACTTCATAAAGCAGGGGCACAAACAATATTTAATACATTTAATACACTACATTTGCATCTTAATTTTTTTGGATATATTTTACATCCCAGTCCTCTGGTGCTCAAGATTTCTATAAGATCTGAAGGACATTCCCAATCTATAAATATCTGGGTTTGTGAAGTTTTAGGAATGGGAGGCAAATAGCATAAGGAGACAGTCTAACATATATTTTTACCACACACCTAATGATTATTATGTCAGAATTCTATGTCCACAAAAATAATAGAACTGAGCTATCATAAAATCCCATATATTTATGGGTTTCCTCTGTCCTGTTTTCTAGGCGCTGCTACTCTAATGAATGCGTGTCTGAGCGCTATCTTGTACCGGATCACTGTGTCGCTGTAGGGGGGATTTATGCTGCTAGAGTGGATGGAGACGTCTGGTGGTACAGAGTTATATTGCATGCTTTTGTCGGGACCGAAGACGTGGACATTTTTTATCCCGACTTTGGCCATGTGACGACTGTGAAGAGATCCTGGCTACGATTCCTCAAGTAAGAGTCTACAGCTGCACTGTCTGTAGCATTGTCCGAGACCTAGACTTTGTATTTTCTACTAACCTCTTCTTATGCCCTGTGCACATAGTTAACATTCTCTTGGCATATACTTCATGCTACTGATTCCCATTTTGCTATTCCTGCCCTGTTGTACTGGTTCATTTCCGTGTTCTGCATCTGACTTATTTCTGGGTTACCTCTTCCACATTCATCAACACCCCAGGAATCTGTATGAATGTCTGAGCCTCTTATTGACAGCATTTCGTATGTTGTTTCCAGTCACTTGGACCATCAACGTATACTTAACTAAGTAATTTCTTTCAATATTTTTCTACTTTAGAAATTGTTATATGAAGCTTCCTGCTCAGGCTGTGCCTTCTTGCCTAGCCTTTGTGAGTCCACTGGAGGTAAAGTAATTATTAGAGGTTCTGTAGCCCCGTTGTGTCATCCGTGTGCAAGCCCCTCAAAATAAGCACTCCTTATGTTTTCAGGATGTGTGGTCAGTACAAGCTACTAAGCGTTTCCAGCAGCAGTGCGATCGCGGTCCTCTAGTGGGGCTGGTTCTGCAGTACGTAGTAGATGTTTTATACCTGTTCCTTTGTGATACGTCATCTGATGAAGATGTGTATCTGCACCAGCTACTGACAACTCAAGGCCTGGCTCAAGTGGGCCAAGACCCAATATATTACAAAGTAAGTGGGAAACTAAAAGAACCTAAATATCAGATCATCTGAAATAGTGTTGAAATCTTAGCTCAGGACTTTGTGCTGTGTGCTGATAGTACATACAGTAGATTGCCAATATTGTCCAACATGTCTATAACAAACTTTGTTCACAGCAAAAATTGTACCACGTATAACACCAAGCACCAAGCATAACATCAAGCAACTTAAAAATAATTCCATGAATTCCCATGAAAAATATATATTTTAAATAATAATTTTCAAAGATGGGATATAAATCTTCAGACATGAATATACATGGTGTGATCCAGAGCAATGCAACATTTTGTTTTATTGGCTGATAGGAGTAGATTCTATTTTACTTTGGGTTCCTTAGGTGATGGGGGGATCTAGATTGCAGATGTTAATCAAATCCAAGTGGCCTGTATGCTTTGAGAGTCTGTCTCCCTCAATAGGTATGAATGTCCAAAACCAAATGGAACACAGAAGGGCAGCGAAAAAACAAAAATGAACATTTATTGCAGAAAAGCAAGGAATACCATATTGGGCCGATTATAGTCTTTAAAGTGGGGGTGCGGCCTATAATTGGGGTTTAACGCTGGGATGCACAATCTGTACAGCAATTCCGGGCGCGGGGCAAGTATTTTTTCCCCCTTTTTCATTTAGCCCTGCTGCGGGCAGGCAGCAGGGTTAGGATCCTGGTCCCCCGCGTGATGCAGATAACCCCCGCTACTGTCGGCACTTCCGTCGGAGCTTCAATGAAGGAACGTTACATGACTAGTTTTGTAAACTTTTAGGACGTGTCCAAATTCTTCCTCAGGTGTGACAAACAGGATCTACTCATATCACTCTGTCCATAAAACAAATTATTGATTTGCTCTAAATCGCTTGAATGTGTTACCTCCCAGATTACATTGTTGATAAAATGTGGACCCTTTGTGGTCAACTTAAAACCTCATGACTTATCCATTCCCTTAGTGCTAATATAGACTAATGTAAATAAATCTAATTAGGTGCCACTTACTATTTCTGAGACTTCAAGAATGTGTTATTGATTATGTTGTGCTAATACAGTCCAGAAAAACCTTCAGTGCTGCTTGACTTTAGTGGCAACACAAATCATAAAGATACACAGTGGCTGGGATTTTCTATGAATGCTTGGTGCCTTAAAACCTCACTCCTGTAAGCAGCTCTTCTCTGCTTGTTACACTACAGACCTCACAAAAGTGCAACCCATTTGTGCATTACCTTGCCCAGCCCCAAGGGCAGCCATCTGAGGAACCCCCTGAGAGTCCAGAACAAAATGAAGGTCTTCCTTCTGGATTTCCAAACCACAGCGAATCTGTCGTGGAGGTAATGCTTCTCACACCTCATTACTTTCATATGTTTAGTGATTCGTAACCAGATTTTTATATTGTTAAATGAGCCTAGTGACAATAGGTGCGTTTCCCAAATCCCACCAACGTGTACAACTGTGGTAGTTATCAGGATTTGCGTTATAGGTCCCTCTCCGTTTGGAGAAAACTGATGGTTCTGGTATTGTTGGTAAGGATGAGCTGATGAGAAGGCAAGACTGGAAATTAATTGTAGTTTTGACATGGAAGTCAGTACTTTCAAGAGCACATATCTCCAAAAAAAAAAATAATAATAATACAAGCCATATGAAGATTATTAATTTGATTATGCTAAAAAACATTTTTTCTATGTCTGTATATATAAAGTATAAACCAGTTATACCATTGAAACACTTTGAAGGTATTACTATTATTATTATTTATGGACATTGACATTGATTTGAAGGACGTGTCATTAGGGTGAATCAATCTTCTGATTAAGCTGCAAGTCAGTCATGGTAGTTAGTACTTATTCATGTTCATTTATTGGATGATTGGTGATTGAGTACAATCAATGACTGACTGCAATTTTATTTCCTTTGACCATTAGGTAAAGGAGGAAACTGTATATGGGATCCCGTACATTGAAGCATTCCCCAAAGGGAATGATATATGGGATGAGACTTGGTCTGTGTTCGGCTCTGAACTTGGGAGTAGATCCAGTCCCTTAGATGTAAATGAGTGCGAGAAGAAATCCAGCCCAGAGGTTTGTCTCTGATTTTAGAGCTACAGATAACTCCAGGCACTTATATTATATTTTGTAGGTTAGGGAAAAGAGCAGCTCATAATAGATGTAACCTCTTGTCCATATTCATTCAGTTACAGTCCTCTCCGCCTTCTGAGGAGCTTGATGACGCTAGTGTGCAGCATTCCTCTTTGGATGACTTTTACATCTCTTTGATCAAGTCCAGAGAATCAGAACAGACAAATGATTCAGAACCCCTGACTCCAACAAAAGATCACTCTGGTCAAGAGACCATCAATCCACTGGCTATAGGGCAAAACCCAGGTAACACCAGGATATTGCTGCTCATATATTATCTATTTTTCATATGACATATTCATTTAGTTGTTTCTTTTGTTTTTCTTTAGATGATCATTTATCTTCTACATCAGAAGAAAACTTTTCTTTGAAAAAACATGGCCTATCCATAGACAGTGAGCCAACCTATTACCACCAAACTGGCCTCCGATCTCTGATGGGGTTACAGAAGTTTCAAATTCCTAGAAGTGCGACGATGAGGGCGCTTGGAGCGGCAGCCAGATTGGCCACTGGAGGCGGTTTCCTGAATTGGCCAGAGTAGAGCTTAATGGCAGTGCTTGTACCTGGTTAAGCCTCTTTGCAAAGTTACGAGTTATAAGTTGAAAGTATTCTTTATAGCAAAAGGCTTATATAGAAATTCTAATTCTTTATAATTTATTCTCTTGGAGAGATATTATAAGTTAAGGTTAAAATTCAGGCTTTTGTCAGTATAAGCCATAGAGATCTGATAATGCCAGTGAGGGAACAATCTTTTTTGTGTTAAGATTTAAAACATCTGTTCCTCTGAAGACTCTGAGAAGGTTAGGAAGCTATAGAAAAATACATTGCTGTCCTCTCTGTCGACGTGCTGTATTCTGATCGTTACCACAAGATGGAGATATATTACATCCACAAGAGCAGCACGACTTCTGTAAATGTTTTGGGTTTTTTGGAAAAAAGTATAAAACAAAATAAAAGAAAAAAATAAAAATGTCAGGAATGTAAATATTCATGTTGTCAACCTAAATCTTAAATTAAAAAGTAAGTTTCATGGAAATTGGCATATTACTTTTTTCCCTAAAAAAAGTATGTATGCATTGCACGTAAATGCACAATGACATCTAAGGTGGTGCATCTGACCCAATCACCATGCAGAATACTTACTGTACTGATCCAATCACCATGCAGAATACTAACTGTACTTGTCTCTAGAGGGTGTCCTGGCTGTTCCTCTTTGCAGGGCGCTCCTGCAGTTACGTGGTGTCTCTGGGATTGTTGACCCAGAGCAACCAGTAAGTTAAATATTCCTCTGGCGGACTCTTTTCCAAGTACCGGTATGTTTTCTGATCCCATAAACCAGAAGGGGCCGATAGGAAAGCCTTTGAGTTCCAGCAGCCATATTCTGACCAGGCATTGTTGTGGCATTTATGGCAAGATCAGTCAGGACTTGGCTGTACTAACTGGAGGATGAAGTGGCTGAAGGAGCCAAAAAGAGAGAGATTCAGTATTGCTGATATCAAGGGGCAGCTTTTTTATGCAACTCTGCCTAATGTCCTCAGGAGAGAAACGGTTGCCTCGTGGAGCTGAGTCTGAATATGGCTGCTTTTTTTTCTGCACACAATTAGCTGGGTGCTGGACATAGATCTGATGGCATTTGTGCACAACAGGAACCTTGAGATCAAGATCCTGCTTGCCAAAGTTTGGCCCAAATGGATCTGATTTCTAGAGCTGGTCCTATTGCATTAGGGGCCTATTCTGCATCCAAATCCGGTTTGCTGGAGATTGAGGGCCTGGCTCTTGAAATGAACACGATATTGGTCTATACAGAAGTGGCAAATACTACGATATTCAGTTTAAAGCCCATCGTCGATTTTTCAGGTCCTTTGTACTGACAGACGTCTATATGAAAGCTTACAGGAAGGATGGAAAGGAACCTCTTGGACAGTCTTGCATGTGCTCATTTCTTCTAGGGCTGTCTCAGCGTCTTGGGCAGAGTCAGCTGGCATGTCAATGACCCAGATTTGTAGCAGTTTGGAAGAATCTGCATGCAAAAACACTATCGCCTTGATTTTTCTCAAGCAGAAGATTGCTTTTTTGGCAAGAGTGCTGCTATCCCTCCCTGCCGCTTTGTTATATCTCCTACTATACATGCTACCAAGAACGACATGGAAACAGAATATTCTTACCTGAGGATTTCTTTTCCTTGTCATTTTCAGGTAGCACAAAACCCACCACAATAAAGCTTCCCTTGCTTAGTCTGGCTTTGTTATTCACTGAGAGGAAGGGGGATATTCCAAGAGTATTATAATTTTCCTGCTTTACTTGGATAGGTGGATCTTCTGCTAATTACCAGGATATTACATTGAAAATACGTTCCCCGGTAAGAATTTTCTATTTTGCTTTGTCACAGATGCTTACCTTTATTGTGAAAGTGTTATATTTATTAAGGTGCCCCATTATTATTACATGTGCCTTTCAAAACCATGACCACATTCTACATTTTAACAAACCTATTAATATCAGCTATACTGCCAAAATGTTTCCCTTTTTAAAGCTTGTGTCAAAAACAGATGCAGCATTTTGCCTGACTAGTGTTAGTAATCTGACCACAATTTCTCACGTACGCTTTTGTTGGTTTGACCTTATCTGACCTTCCTCATTGGAGATCGAATATCACCTGTTGTCACATTCATCCTCCTTATTATCCAATGTGTGCATTGGATGGTTTCTACAGACAGGTCCCCTAGCATCTCTGACTTGTCCCATGTCATCAAGCAGGTACTCACAGCACCAAGTACAAAACGTGCTTCCTGCATGTGACCTTGCATTGACCCAGAGTCCCAAGCTCTGCTCGATTCTATTAGAGTGAAGGAAACCAGGCTTGGTCTTAGGGTTGGGCAGCGGCTTCTGGAAAGCACAACTATCTTCCTGTTAAAGATGAGTTATTAATGCTTGGAGGACAGTGCAATCCTCATTCATTGTTTAAAAAGTGTGCTTTGGTATGTGCTTGAATGAGAGTACTCTGTAGTCATGAGGATATGCTTAGTAGTAATTTGGTTTATTGGACTGCCGTCCGCACTTAGCATGCTAAACGCCCTTTGCACATCTCGATGACTGCGTCAATATGTTAAGCTCCAATCCTGATGCATTGCTTGTGTGCATCATCTAATCTGTCCTTGAAAAAGTTCAAGGTGCATAACCAAATAACATGATCAGCCTCTGAAGATCTTACTAACTAACATCAAAAGTTTAAGCTGCACCAACTGTTTTACATTTGGCCCTTGGATAAATTGCCTTCATACTCTTATGGTTCCATGAAATACATCGATACATACCAAGAATGAAAAAACATAAATCCATAAGGTTAAAATAGTAATGGAAACAACAATCAATTGTAAGATGGCAAGAGCAGCACTCTCTTCTCCGGTACCAGTCTCTCTTAACAGGAGTTCAAGTTATTGTTGATTTTAATGTTATTGTTAATTTTCACCTTCCCTTATTGTAACAGCGCTACAGAATATGCTTGCGCTGTGTAAATAAAATGGTTGGGTTTAAATCGCGATATGTATAACTAATGTTTGGAGACAGATAATTATTTGTTGTCGTGAGTATGTCTCAGATAAAGAGCAGGCTACAATCCACATCTATAAACTGGTTATGATATATTTCTTTATTCTCAATATGTGATTTACAAAACTCTCATTCCATGTACCTGGAATGGGCTCTTAGATTCACAAACATGACTTGCACAAGTGAAATCGAACACAATTGAAATGGTTGGGCATGTTCGCAAGCCAATGTTTTCACCTGGTAGCACTTATGTGACATTGTCAGGATTCCACCCTGCTAGCCCGGACCATGCATTATTATTTTGCGTTCTCTCCGGCTGCTACCACTAGTGGCCACCCTCTCCCTCTCTCTGCAGTGCTCAGGATCGGATTACCAGGTCAGCTGGGTCTGATCACCTGAGTGGAACCTGGCCTTTATTAACCTGCCCTGCCCTTTAGTCAGGGCCTTTGCATTGAAGTGCATGGACCGCTCTGCTTTGGCCCTGCACCGTGAGCTACCTGCCTGCACCGTGAGCTACCTGCCTGCACCGTGAGTTACCTGCCTGAAGCGTCAGCCCACCCAGTGGGCCTCCGTACCAGTCAGCCCTGCCAGTGGGCTTCCTGCTGTCAGCCCACCCAGTGGGCCTCCGTACCCGTCAGCCCACCCAGTGGGCCTCTGTACCAGTCAGCCCTGCCAGTGGGCTTCCTGCTGTCAGCCCACCCAGTGGGCCTCCGTACCAGTCAGCCCCCCAGTGGGCCTCCGTACCAGTCAGCCCTGCCAGTGGGCTTCCTGCCGTCAGCCCACCCAGTGGGCCTCCGTACCCGTCAGCCCTGCCAGTGGGCCTCCGTACCAGTCAGCCCTGCAAGTGGGCTTCCTGCCGTCAGCCCACCCAGTGGGCCTCCGTACCAGTCAGCCCTGCCAGTGGGCACCCTGCAAAGAGACTTACTGCTTTTACGTGCTGTGATATCACCTATACCAATACAGTACCTTTCCTCATATTCTGTTGTGCTGTGTGTTATTGCGCCACTTACCATCATGCATCGTGGGGTACAAACAGAACCCCTTGTATCCCCTGCTACTGGGCTCCTACCCGACCTGCTTACCAGGGTCCTGACAGAATGCAAAGGCCATACCAAGGAGTCCGCGGGGATAACCGCAGTTCTGGAAGTACTGGCGGAGTGTCTTCTCCAGATCTGTAAATCTGTACGGACTGTGTTAGAATGTGATAGCACCAAGCCGAAGCCAAAGACTGTGACCACAGGTAAGAAAGCTCCAAAGAAGAGCTTCAAACGTGAGCCACTCACCAAGGAGGAAAAACAGAAAAGACGAGAGGACAATTTATGCTATTATTGTGGAGAGGCTGGTCATAGGATTATGTATTGTCCGTTGAAACCAGCCAAACCATCTGCAACCCACTCAGACAAACCCTGTGCCCAGGAACCTGCATGTAAGGAGAATGCAGCAAAGCCGGAGCACACCCTGTCGCTTCCCCAGTATGGCGATCCAGGGGTTAACCAACTCCCAGTACCTGAACTACCTACGCCGTCTGAAGTCATGTCAGATGACCTCCAGGCCATGTCTGACGACCCTGACTGGTCTGACATGGACGATGCTTCTTCTGAGGCTGCTATAGCGGACACACCTGAGAACGAGAACACCATGGCTGTTGGTGCGGTTGGGACCACCACTCCCATCACTCACAGGAGTAAGAACGGGAAACTCCAAACTGCAAGACGCTCCCTTGGTGCTCCTGGTTATGTCCTAGCAACCGATGGGACAAGCCTGCGCAGAAAGGAGCTGAAACATTATGAGCAACATCTGCGTGATCAAACGGCTGGTAGGCGTTCCTCCATTCCTGCCTCTACCCAGTCCAGTCCCGGTATTAGCCAACACCACTCAGAGGGATACAGTGTACAGGGGGCATTCCTATCCCCTGGCGAATGCTTGCCTTATCCGAGTTCTGTACTTACCGGGACGTTCGCATCAGTGCCACCAGTGGCTAAGGTCCGGAACACCCAGGCCAACACACCTGAGGCGCTGTCACCAGACTGTGTAGTGGCGTCCAATGGAACTGTCATTCGCCGTGAGGATCAGCACGTGTTTGAAGAAGCGCTACGTGCCAGAACTAAGATGTCACGTCACAGACGGTGACACAGCTTCTATGCAGTCCTACGAGCACCCAGAGGTTGCTCCTAGCGGCGGGGGTATGTCAGGATTCCACCCTGCTAGCCCGGACCATGCATTATTATTTTGCGTTCTGTCCGGCTGCTACCACTAGTGGCCACCCTCTCCCTCTCTCTGCAGTGCTCAGGATCAGATTACCAGGTCAGCTGGGTCTGATCACCTAAGTGGAACCTGGCCTTTATTAACCTGCCCTGCCCTTTAGTCAGGGCCTTTGCATTGAAGTGCATGGACCGCTCTGCTTTGGCCCTGCACCGTGAGCTACCTGCCTGCACCGTGAGCTACCTGCCTGCACCGTGAGTTACCTGCCTGAAGCGTCAGCCCACCCAGTGGGCCTCCGTACCAGTCAGCCCTGCCAGTGGGCTTCCTGCTGTCAGCCCACCCAGTGGGCCTCCGTACCAGTCAGCCCTGCAAGTGGGCTTCCTGCCGTCAGCCCACCCAGTGGGCCTCCGTACCAGTCAGCCCTGCCAGTGGGCACCCTGCAAAGAGACTTACTGCTTTTACGTGCTGTGATATCACCTATACCAATACAGTACCTTTCCTCATATTCTGTTGTGCTGTGTGTTATTGCGCCTGTCCGTACCACACCACTTACCATCATGCATCGTGGGGTACAAACAGAACCCCTTGTATCCCCTGCTACTGGGCTCCTACCCGACCTGCTTACCAGGGTCCTGACAGTATTTTCACATCAAACTTGCATTCACTCACATGACCTCACATATAACTCGCAAAATTTATAGTTACATGGCCTTGTAATACCTTGCAAAAAAATTTGCCAAAAAAGTTGTTTACCAAGTATTTTTTTAAAATAATTTTAATACTTTACAAACATGACCAAGTTTTAACATGTGATGGCATGTGTTGTATATACTTATAACAGCATGCTACCTCAATCATTAAAGGTCAGTCGAGTTAATCCTTAACTTGAATGACTGCTTCACATCTTAGTGAATACAGTAACTGAGTTTTTTTATGCTATGGAGAAATGTATTTCATCATCTCTTGAAAAAAAAAATTTCTTCAAGCCTCCAATGCATAACTTTGTGTAAGTTTTCCTGTTGTTCCTTTTCAAGTTCTAGGCAACCTAATGAATATATAAATATGTCACAATCAGAGGAGAGGTATAAAAGAGGGGTACAAAGCTGACCTATCCCTCCATCAAGTACTGAATAAACATCTTTAAAAAATAAACCTACAAGACAAGAGGCATGGTACCCATCCAATGCTTCCTTCTTTCCATTCTTTCCATCCCATGCCTGGGGATCCTATAGGATGTAAGAAAATGCCTCACCAAATGGAAAAAAAGGTTAAGGTTAAGGAACTCTAATTCCAGTTAACAAATTATGAGGTTGGGATGCATAGTTGCTGTCTGTTTCTCCCAGGAAATTTCATTCTATGTCCCATTTCACACATACTTACAATCCACTGGAACAACTTACATTTGAAAATGGAAGCTACTCACAATTCATGAATTTGTGGTTGCCTGATTTTTTTAAATGTGCATGCACTTACATTCACTCACATCTCCCCATTCACTCACATCTCCTGTATGTGAGTGTATGCAAGTTTTGAAAGAAATAATACGTTTGAAATAGAGGTCAATAGAACCCACTATCAACCAAGGAGAAAACGACAATGACCATGCACTCCTCCGCATCACATGCAGTGAGTAATTAAATGAATATGGGGCTATAGTGTTTGGGTGGATGGCAGGGTGAAATATGATAAAGTGAACTTATAGGCCCTGCACTGTGAGATAGACATAATGTTAGAAGTCTCTTTAAAAAAGAAACCCAACCTCCCTTCCTCTAAATTCCCCAGATGCATAGGAGGATGTCCATCCAAGCACTCAAAGGAGAAATATATTACAAAAAAGACCCATTCAGCTGTGAATCCACTGGTCTTTGTTTGCGGTCAAAAAATTCCTAAGAAAGGAAGCCTTAAAGAACACTAATCATACCAAAGAAATCCTTTCCTATGACCTATCCTCTAAATGCCACAAGTGGCTAGGCATCAAATTGATGTTTACAAATTCATTGTCCACTCCATAGGCAATGGGGATCTACCAAGCCACTGGTCTCATTATCAGTCCAAAGAAAAGCACCTTAAAAAGAGAAAGACCAACAACTGCAAGATGACTCACTCGAGAAAACGGTCCCCTTTTAAAAAAGAAAGAATAAAAACAATGGTGCCTAAGAGGAGCTGGCACTATCTTCCCTTACTTTATGTACAATGGGGCATGAGGGAAAGTATAGCGTTTAGAGTGATGGGAGATGGAATGCGTCTAGTCAGATAGAGATTATAAAGTCACAAACCGGGTAAACAGATCTGGTAGGAGCCCAGGTGCAGGGGATACAAGGGGTTCTATCTGTACCCCACGATGCATAATTTGGGGGCTGTTACAGACAGGCGCAAGAAACAAACCACAGGCAGAATACGATGATATGATTAACTTCAAATACAGGTGGCAAGTCTGTAGGCTGGAAGCCCGCTGGCAGGGCGCACGGCAGGAAGTCCCCTGGATGGGGTGCACGGCAGGTAAACTTCTTGGTGGGGTGCACAGCAGATAGCCCTCTGAATGGGGCTCATCTTCCTCTAAATCTTCTAGCTGTCCACTCAATTGACACTTATATAGTAAAAACCTTGTCCAGATCCATCTAGCAGTCATGTGTGAAGTCACTAAGGCCTTTTGTTCCTTAAAATAAAAAAATCCCAAGGCATAATTAAAAATAATGAGGGCAGACATTAAAATAATAAGGAGGGCAGTTGGTCTTCATTGATTGATGCCAGAGGAGGCCCCTGCCGGCGACCAATAGAATCACTTGCACTGAGCTTTAACTCCTGGAGCCTTCCTAGGCCAAGTTTCGGCATCAGGAGTTAAAGGTCTGTATGAGCGACTCTATCGGTCACCGGCACTGAGCTCCCTTAATGAAGGGCAGCTGCTCTAATGGAAGTTTGACGCATGACACCAAAGCCATTAGTCTCCCCAGCCAAGTTGCTCCGTGGTGTGCCTTGCCCTGCTTTTTGCCAAGTGTGTTGAAATCCCTGTTCCTCCCAAGCCAAGTTGCTCAGGGCGGTTGTCTAAGTCTTAGACAATCGCTCTGAGCAACTTGGCCATGGAGGAATGGATACTTTGGTCTCCCTGACAAAGTGCAGGGCAAGGTGTTAAATGATAGTTGTTGTTGGTAGGCAGTGGCCTCCTCTGACATCATTCATTGGCAAGGCGCAGGGCAATGTACAGCTCAGAGCAACTTGACATGGGAAGACTAATGGCTTTGGTGTCATGAGTAAAGGTCTTTAAGAGTGACTCTATTGGTCACCACCAGGAGGCTCGTTTGACATCAACCAGTGAAGAGCAGCTGCCCTTCATTGGTTGATGGCAGAGGAGCCCCATGCCAGTGACCAATAGAGTTGTTCTTACAAATGTTTAAAATTCTGGCGCCAAAACTGCTGCATATTTTTCCGTGTTAACCCTGTGTTAACCCTCAAATTACCCCTACAAAAAAAACAAAAAAACGAACATGAAGAATGTGCACAAATATTTGCATGAAAAAAACATAAGAATGAGCGAATATTTGTGAATATGAAGGTTTTTTTTCCACAAAGATGAACACGACGACTTAGCCCAAGTCTAGTGTCTACTCCCTTTTTGCTCAAAAATATTAAGCCTTATGGGGGAAAATGTGATCACTTAGCTTGGATTTAATTTTAAAAACTCCAATTGAATAAATCTCAGTAACTGATATGGTGTGAACATAATTAAGACACACAGGAATGTGTAGTCCCAGCACTCCTGCGATCAGCGCCTTCTTCAATCCCAGGGTCTCATACAGAAACAATGTATGTTTGTTGCACAGTAATAAAGACCCCTCAAGCAAGTCATTTGTCTGTTTATTGCTCGGTACTAGTCCTGCTGCTTCTTAACCAGAAAATATTCCATCTAAATATCCAAATATATTCATTTTTCTTATATGGTACATAAGAGGACTGTAAGTTTAATTTTAATTTTAATCTTTTACCCTTCAGTGGATGTTTTTTTTTTTTAACATGTTTGCACTAAAAGACTTTTGTTGTGCTTTTGCTATGTTTTTATTCCATGAACTAATTTACCTAACTAAAATTTTCCCTTTAAAAAACGATATATAACCAGTGCAAATTGGGGGAAAAAATAAATGCGTATTTAGGTATTTGTCCTATTTTTTTTGGAAACGCCTCATACGCCTGGAATTTACATTTTGGCACTTACGGGGTTAAATATGAATGATGCATATGATATGAATGATTTTTAAAACATGTGGTATGCTGGGAGTTGCGCCCCAAATGCAGCCGGAAAAAGAAAGACTGCTCAACAAAAGTATATATTTTTGTTGAAAGTTGACATCCAAAAGTATTTTACTTGGGGTGTTTTTAACATATTTGATTTAACCATTTTAATGTCAGTCTGTCTTAAATATTGCAGTAAAATGTAACATATGTGCAATGTGGAAAAAAAAACATTTATAACATTCAGTGTAAAAATTAACCTTAATTATACTTAAATGTAATCACATATTTCAGTGAAATATGTTCTTAAACCCTTGCTTGCACTCAATACACTGCTCTAATGTTAGAAGCGTATTGGTGGGACAAATGGCTCTAGACCCCCCAGGCTGATTGCTGGCCGATAAGCTGCATAAATGTTTCCATATAAAAATCGCTCTCAAAGTATCATTCAGATGAAGGTTGTTGATATTTCATATAGAAAAGGAAACACGGGGCAAAAAAACACATAAAAAATGCTGGGAATGCGATCACCAGTTTACCCACGATTGCTTGTTGAGCATGTACAGACACCTGGGCTGATAGCAGCAGCAGTGCCCCCTTGATCACTACGATTTGGGCGATGTGTGGGCATTTTTTTTGCAAGACGTATCAAGTACGTCGAAGAACCAATGAGCCCATTTGGACATGACATGCCTGGTACGTCGCCGGACGTGAAGGGGTTTAAATGTGAATTGAGTTGCTTTTGGATTTATATTGTGGAGGTGCATGTGATTTTAGTTGTGCTACTTAGTTTAACCCTATTGGATCTAAATTATACCTAGTCCTAATATGTAGGATTGTACGATACATAACATTAGCAGGCTAACGACCTTTCCAATATTTTGGATCATAATATAACTATTGTATCTGATTTTGCAGGTTATACATTAGGACCGGACATTTTTAACAGTGTTTATCTCAGGCATGAGTGATGTCGCAGGACTTTGGTCTACTACTTTTTAAGAATTTCGGAGAAGAGAAGTGAACTGCATAACCTGACAACAGTCCTCTTATGGATTATTGTAGTTCTCAAAGATTAATTTTCTCAATGATGAAATCCCATATGTACTTCTGGCATCATCATCTTTGTATGAAAACACTATAAGTACTAAAGATGCATAATTAAGTGATTGCTGGGGTTCCAGGAAGAAGAGCCTTCAGAGACATTTTACTTCTAAAATCTATCAGATGAAAAATGTCATCGGCTTTTTCATTTGTAAAAATGTTTGAAGTCAACCAAACAAAAGTTTTGGGGATTCTGCTGTTGGGTTTTCAGAATACTCGGGCTGTAAGCTCTCTTCTGTTTGTTCTGTTCCTTGTGATCTACATCTTGACGTTAGTCTGGAACCTGCTGATTATTATATTGGTGGCAAAGTATCCGAGGCTGAAATCTCCCATGTATTTCTTCCTCACTCAGTTATCGGCGTGCGATATCCTTGTAACCACAATTATAGTTCCCAATATGGTCCATGTTACAATCAATGGAGGAAGCAGAATATCTCTTACTGGATGCATCGCTCAGTTTTCCTTTTATTGTCTTACAGAAACCACAGAGTGTTTTCTTCTCACAATGATGTCCTACGACCGGTATTTGGCCATTTGTCACCCACTGCATTATAACTCCATCATGACTTCGAGGCTCTGTTTTCAACTTATTGTGCTAGTGTGTCTTTTAGCGTGTTTATTTGCATGTATTCTTGCATCCTTAGTTTTAGCCTTATGGTTCTGTGGTCATGTAATTGACCATTATTTCTGTGATTTAGGTCCTCTCCTAGAGCTCTCATGTACAAAGCATCCTCTTGTGGAACTTATAAATTTTATCTTAGACGTACCATTTGTAATTGCTCCTTTCTGCTTTATTATTTTTACATATGCTTCCATTTTTATTGCCGTACTTAGAATCAACTCCACCACCGGCAGGCAGAAAGCCTTCTCCACCTGCAGCGCTCATTTGACCGTAGTGTGCGCCTACTATGGGACTCTGATTATAATTTATATGACTCCTTCGGTTAAAATAAGTAAGGTGTTGTCTCTTCTATTTACAATGCTATGCCCATTTTTTAACCCAATTATATACAGTCTTAGGAATGAACACATTAAAATACATTTGAGCAAGTTTATTTTTAGGTGTGTAAGAGGGATGTAGAAGAAAAGCCTACAAAGCAGTTTTCCTGCTTCATCCCATAAATATTTACATTCGCTGTCAATCCCTTGCAAATTTTGTGAAAAACAGCTCCTCTTATAACTAACCCTATGACCCCCTAATTTTACATGTTGACTACATAACAATTTTCCTAGTGAGTCTCCACCTTTGAAATATACTTTTCATATTACATTTGCTAAATACATAAAGGAATTTGCCAAGGTACAAGAAGGAAGCAAATTTCACAGAATGAGATCAGATGTTAAAACGTCTGATGTAATGTAAGGGACTTTTATGTAGTAACAAGCAGGGGTCTTCCAGAAGAAGAAGTAGAGGTTAGATAAATCTAAATAATTTGAACGGAATCTATATTTCAACTCTTTTTCCAAGTCCCCAAAATGTATATTTTTGTTGTTTCAGATGTTTTTTTTTTAATATGCATTTGTTTTACATGAACATATAAGAAAAAATAAAACAATCAAAGAATGCTGTATCCTGAGCTATGACATCATCTACAATTCCAAAATCATAGGGCTTTTTATGTCGTTAATAAGCTACATATCAACGTTATTGGCTGATTTCCCAGATTTCTCCAGTCTCTATGTGCCGTTGCTTAAGCTTTTGAAGTAGCCAGGTAAGATTGTCAATTCCAATTTTCACATCTGATTTTTATTTGATTTGAAAAGAAATCCTGAGTTTTTTTTCCATTGACTTAATAAACAGAAATAAATATATTTCAAAAATAATTAAGGTAATGCATTTGTGTTTAATTAACAGAACTGACTTGATCGGGGAACTGCAATTTTCTACATATTTGAATTAAAATGTTTTCAAATGTATTACTGTATAGTGGTTTTATGTAGTCGACTATTTTGCCTACATTAATATCCTAGAATTTGTTAAAAAGTATTGCTTTAAAATGATTGATTGTATGGCTTGTAACTCTTCAGGCAAAAAAAACTAATAAAATGTACTGAATACAATTTTACAATTACGATTTTTTTTTTTAATTTTCCTATATTTGGTGCCCTAGTACATTTTTGTAATTTTAATGTAGATTTTGTCAAGTGCCTTTAAGAGCCGAATGGTGATGTTAATACAGCAAAAATACAGTTCAAAATTAGATTTTTCCAATTTTACGGACCCAAGTTCATTCTCATCTCCTGATGTGTCTGTATGTATTAACCCCTTCAATCCCAGGGGTATTTGGTACCTCAAAGGCCGGAGCCATTTTTGCGGTATGTCGGTTCAGTGATTATTCTCTGTTCCTGTGAATAGTGTACTCATGTAAAATATATATTGTTTTTTCAAGGAGAGATAGAGCTTTCTTTTGATACCATAGTTAGATAATTCGATGAAAATTTAGGATGAGGAATTTAGTAAAAACTAGCAAAAAATTGAATTTTTACATTTTTTTATTTTATATATATATTTCCCTCTCTGAATCCTCGCAAAATTAGGTAAAGTGAAAGTTCCATCCAGATTTATCAATTCAGGTGTCCTGATTTCAGAAATACCTCATTTATATAGAATTTCCAGACTTTCCCAGCACTCATAGGCAACATACAATAAGGTGTACAATATTTTTTACCAAGCCATAGAATTTTTACATTAGGTATGATGGGATTAAGCAAATAAACCAAAAATGCCCGCAAAAGTATATATTTCTGTACAGCAGACAAACCAGACTATGTTATCAGGGGTATTTGGGCTCTTCATGCTGCTATTTGACCACCAATCATTGTGAAAGGTGGCCGCTGAAATTATTTCCTGTGCTTTTTCTCACCAACACTTCTGCGTTGCTTCGATTTTTTTGCACAGGGTCTGTGTTACGGCAGAGAAAACCGGCCAAAATTGTTTAGCTGCATCTCCTGATTATGGAAATTCCCCACATCCTTATTTTGTTTTCTTTCTAGAGAGCCATGTCCATCCCTTACATATAGTACACTATAGGATAGTATTTTTTTTATTATGCCTTAACGAGGTTGGGGGTTGTGAAACTGGGGCAGGAAGGTTATACCTTTTAGATGTTGTGTTAGGGTAATGAGAGGTAAAGGTTTTTTCTTTTTTATTAATGATTATCGTTTTTATATTTTTTTAATTTATTTTTGTATTTTTTTATTTTTTGTAAGTTTTTGTATTTTTTTTTTTAAATTGCACTGAATATCAGTGCGGTATGGTAAGAGTCCTCTAGTGACCTCTTGAACATGTTTTTTTAATGCCAGTGATGTCACAATGACATCACTTAGCTCGCTTTCTTCTTTTTCTTTTATTATTATTTATTGTATTTTTTCGTGATATTTTAACTGTTAAAAAAAATCACTAACACTTTTTTTTTTAGTTTTGTTTCTTAAGCATGTGAGAAGAGTGAGAAACATGGTTTCTCCTCCCTGCGATCCCCTGCACCGTTCACACTGTGATCTCTATGCAAGTCCCCACAGACTTGTGTGTCTGTGATCACTGCCCCTAGACAGACCCTGCAGGGGATAACCTGTCCTCCTGAGAACGTCCGGGATCAAACTCTCTCGTTTTACCCCTCTTCTTTTGTTGCTGCTGCTTGTCACACAGGCAGCGTTTCAAGCCACAGTGGCTTTATTAAGCCCTGGGACAGGACAGAGAAGGTGAGAAGTTTCAGTTTCAGGACTTAAGACTTTGATGGCGAGCAATAAACACATGGGGAAAAGCCCATCCCGCCTTGTAAGAAAAGCAAAAGACTATGACAACTCCCATCTATGTACTAAACAGACTCAACACTGCTAAGCTTCCAAGATCAGGCATATTCAGGGTGGCATGGTGGTAGACATAGATGCCTCTCATATTGCGCATCTTCTTCTGTTGCGGCTGCTTGTCACACTGCAGAAATTTGAGAAAACTTTTCTTCTAATACCGCTTGAGTATAATTAGCCATCTGGGCCTCTTTGGAGCAATTTCTTAAGCAACCTCCTAAGGTTTCTTCTGAATTTATTAGGACAGCATGATAAAAAATATAAAAAGCTTATTATTACCAGCCTGGACAAACATTCTGCTCAGTAAAGGTAACAACGTTTGTCTTACCAGAACAAGAACCTTTGGGAAAACCCATGCACATGGTGAGGTATTAGTTCTTCTTTAGCTTCTTATTAACAGAACCGGCAATTATGCGGGTCCATTAGTGTCTGTCTGGCTCCATTAATGTCTGTCTGGGTATGTTCATTCAAACCATGCTGTGCTTCCTAAAATATCTGGTTAGTTTATGTATCTATAGCTTGCTAATTAGCAGTAGCGTTGATTATTGTCTTTGCTCTGTTAATTAAGAGGTTAAGCAGCTATATGAGTTAAGGGTTGAATCAACTATCTAGACTTGACTTGTAAGACCCTTAAAACTTGTAGAATCCCTAATGCAACTTGCGGATTAATGAAACCACAAATAGTTAGATTTTTTTAAACTTGACACCCATGCACTCGTGTAGCTAATTGTGTATTAATATACGTATGTAAGTTAAATGCTAGCTTTAATAGTGAAGTTGCGATTCAGACTTCATTCCAAAATGCGCAAGATTGCTGCTGCTGCTTAGTGAGTAGACCTACCTTTAACAAATGGTGAAATTAAGAAGCTAGTCATCATTATCTGTGTTTCTGCACCTCTCTTTTTTTCTGCAAATCTATCTGCATTATTCTGTTCACCTGTTCATTATTGTGCAGTCTCTATAATGGTGGAGCCACAGGGATAGACTTTCTTCTGTTTTGTCAGTCGGGGGAGATGTGCCTAGAGGCTCAGGCCTTTTACAAAAGGTCACGGGGAGGCGATGTCCATGGAGAAGTGAGCGAAGAAAGAAGACACAAGGATTAGCAGAAAAATAAAGAAGAAAACAGAAGAACAAGCTGATGCAAGGGAAAAAGCTGAGTTGTGGGGCAAGACAGTGTTTCAGATTGTTGTTCAGAGTGTGAGAGCCATGAGTAAGAATGTGTGAGAGTGATCCAAGGAGAAATCTGATTACCTTTTGGACTCACACACACTTAGACATACACAGCCATGCTAAAACATTCTTACACATAAACACTCCTTCTAATACACACACCCATGCTAAAACACACTTACACATACACTCATGCTAGCACATTTACATATGCACACTCATGCTAACACACTGTGAGACACCAACCTCACAACTGCAATCTTCTACCAATATTTTGGGCTTTAATGCCACCTTGTACGTCGGATGTGTCATACCGCGCACCCTCATGGGGGGCGGATTTCATGGAAAGGAGAAGTGGCTGGATCAGGGAAACGGGGAAGCCTGTAGTCAAGTATGCTCTGCCTCTCCATGTCATAGAGAACCAATAGGATGTTTAAAGACCGTGGCCGGCAGGATCATGAGAGATGTCGCGTCCAGCAACCCTGTAGAACTTCAAGGTTCCTTGCAAATAGCACTCAACTATTATGAAGTCCTCCGTGTGCTGCATTGTGTCCCTAGCTCTGTGATCCTGCCCCTTTAGTTCTCCTGTTTCTGACCCTTGGATTAACCTTTTGTCTGCTGCCTGCCATTTTGACCCTGGGCTGTCTCTGGATGAACCCTTTGGCTGCTGGCAGTGGAAGAGCCAAATCAGGAACCAAGGAATGAAGTCAGAAGCAAGCCAGGTCACAATAAATTAATCCAACTAGTCTGGACTAACAGGATGGCATCCTGACAGCCATACTGGCCCCTGGATTAAGTTTGGTTTTCTCACCATTGCCATTCTGCTGGTTTTCCAGGACCGGCAGTTATGTTTCTGTGTTCATGACCACTTAGCTTGTCATGAACACTGGTTCAGTCCTATATCATCTAGCTGTATCAGAGTAAACACAGTCAATGGGACGTTTAAAGTTTTTGAAGGCTTTGTGTCATGAGGTTGTTGATCACTGTACATGATTGTGTGTGATTGTACATACTGACAGGTCCGTAGAGTTGTACTAAGAGATATTCTCTGGGTTTCTATCAAAGGGCACAGTTCTCTCTAGTCAGATACGTCTAGCTGGAGAATATGTAAAGAACCTCTCACATCTGCTTTTCTACTAGCTACTTGAGCTGTAAGCCTATGATGCTCCTGTTCTATGTTTTTCCTAATGTCCCCCTTGTTCTCTTATGATATCAGCTCTGCATATTTCATAGGAAGCCAGCGCATTAAACTAAAATGCTGCAGCACTCGTCGATGACAGGTTAGAGCGGCTTAAATGCCTAGAACTAATCGGCTTAGACCTGACAGCTTCAGCACTAGCTGATATATTGATTAGAGACTCTAGAGCTTTCACTCTATGACCTCATCCTCTGCATGCTACACAAGCTGTCCTCTTTGTCTGGATGACCAGTAAATCACCTTAAGACACTAACTGTGCATCATGAGGTTAACTTTGTAAGTGTTTGATGGCTGAAGAGGTAAGATGGTAATGTGTATAAGGAATCCAGTTTTGCTGTTGCTAGACCCACCAGGTAATAAGTCTTTTTACTGTTCTGCCCTCACAATGTCCTTATAGGACAAGGGTTGACAGACAGAGAACAACTTCTAAATAAAAGGAGACACAAGGGACTATTTGGACTTACCGAAAATCCTTAATATTTGCTATAAAACTATACAAAATGAGAATTAGAAAAAATATATTACCTGCAGAAATTCTCAGAACACAAATGCATACAAACATGACTATTCAATCATGAGCCGATAGGAACAAGGTCCTGGCTAGCCTAGCTCAGGTCACTTTACTAACAGGGAATAGTAAAAAACAAACATGAAACAGTACTGGTACAGAAACAGGTTAATAGAAACACGCTGCAATACATCATTTCTCCACTGGGTGGTAGTGTAAGGGTACAACCCAATATAGAACTATTTACAAACATAAACATATATACAGATATCAGAACGCACTGTCTTCATCTCCTAGCAATGTGATGTGATTATTTTTGTAAATTCTAGCCTCTGAAATGATGCAATTTGTCCCTTTGTTCTTTGTCTACACAAGGGTCCTTCCCTGAAAACCTCTGTAGAATATCCATCCCTAGTGACCTCCTACAGAATATCTTGAAAAGGTATAAATATATTCACAGCGCACATAGACAGACTTAATGCGTTTAAAATCCATCAGCAGGAGGCAGGTGAGTTCATTACTCAGAATCTTTATGGTTTGTATTTCAATTTTCTAAGTATTGTCTCAGAAGGAGAAAAGATAAATCTTGAATCTTTTTAATGTGATATCATATTACAGCCTGGGTAATTTCAAAAAATGTTTTTTGTCTGATTCTCACATTTGAAAATCAAATTTAAGTTTGTGTAACAGAAGGAGATAGCCTCAATCATGCATTGAAATGGGGCCATCGGTCTGCCGGCCTGTGACACATGGCGGGATAAATTAAAGGAGATGAAATACGTTTGTGTGATAAAATTATTTATTTTTGTCGTTTTTATAATTTTTTTTTTTTTTTTTTTTTTCCACTGAACACCGGGCTTTCGAAAATAATGGATATTTTACGTATACATTAGAACACATATTATTTGTTGACATATTATTTATTTTAGGCCATATTTGGTCAATGAGCTACCCGGCTAATTTCAGCAAATAACAATTCCTTTTTTGTTTGTTTGTTTGTTTCAGATAATATCGATGCATTCATTTTTTACATAAAAAACATCTTAGAGAATCTTATGAACAAGACAACAATCGATGAATTCTGGCTTCTGGGATTTGAGAACATTCACGGCCTTAAAATCATGCTTTTTCTTCTGTTTCTAATAATTTACATGTTAACATTATTTGCTAATTTCACAATCATATCGTTCGTCTCCATAAGTCACCATATGAATTCCCCGATGTACTTCTTCCTCAGCCACCTCTCTTTCAACGACATCCTTGTCTCCACCACCATTGTACCTGAAATGCTGCAGGTTATATTGAGAGAAGGAACTTCTATAACCCGAGCTGGCTGCTTCACCCAATTATATTTTTTCTCTGTGCCAATTGTTAATGAATGTCTCCTCCTCACCGTGATGTCCTACGACCGATATTTGGCCATCTGTAACCCATTGCGTTATTCCTCCATCATGGACCTCAAACTTTGTATTCTTCTTGCAACTTTTTCTTGGGTATGTGGTTTAGTGTTTGCTTTCCCACATATTGTTCTTTTGTACAAGATGACATTTTGTGAGTCAAATAGAATTAACCATTTTTATTGTGACCTTCCTCCACTTCTCAGACTTTCTTGTTCAGACACATCATTTAGTAAATAGTAAGTGTTTTTGAATCTATCCCTTTAGTATTTCTACCTTTATTTTTATTTCTATGTCTTATATAAACATCATTGTCGCCATTCTCCGGATCTCCACCTCAGCTGGAAGACAAAAAGCCTTCTCCACCTGCAGCTCCCACCTGACCGTGGTCTGTATGTATTATGGGACCTTGGTCTTCAACTATGTGATTCCATCTAAAGAACAATACTTAGGGTTACAAAAAATGATTTCTGTTTGCTACTCCATTATGACCCCGCTATTAAACCCTCTTATATACAGTGTAAGGAATGAAGAGATTAAAAAGACAATAACAAGAAAAAAAATATAAAATTAAAACTATGTATGATGAACAGACTCCTAGTTCAATATAGAAGTCCCCAATTTATGCATGAACAACAATGTGGATATTAATAAAATATAATATATTTAATAGAGAGATAATTAACATAATATAGAGATACTTGGATTATTTTATTATCTTTAACTCTGTCTCTCTAGCACAAAAAGAAATAAATGCAGCTATCAGCATACCTGGGAACTCTTCCTGGCTTTCTTTAGTTAGCATTATTTTGATCATATCACATAGTTTACTATAAAACATATAAAATGTGTTAAAAAAATAGAAAAAAAAAAAGGACTTTTTCTTACTTTTATTTGAAAAAATCTTTTTCGCATCTACATTTCTGTAGCCCAGAGCTAGGATGAGCTAGGATGAGGGCTCTATTTTTTTTTTTTTTTATCAGGTTAGGGATTGGTGGCATGGTTTAGTAGGTGGGGTTTTCTAGTCCCTATATATGGGTGGACATCTTAGGAATTTGACACAATTAATTTTAACGTCAGCCCTGTTTCTGTCCCTCCCTCCCCCCCTAAATGTTGAGGTTTTGTTTTGTGTGGCTTCGCTTTGTCACAGCGGCGGGGCTGGATTGATAGGGTGGGGGGGGGATTGGTATATTTTTGTTTCGGTTGGGTTTGGTTAATCAGTTGGTGTTGTTGGTTGGTGTGGTAGGTTTCCAGCTGGTCTGTGTCTCAGAACCAGTAGGGGTGTCACGGTATGCCCCTACTTTTTGGTTTTTGGAAAGGTTATTGGCATATTATAGGTATGGGATGGTTTATCTGTGGGGTCATTGTCTATGTGTTATTGGTATGATGGGGGAATGTATAAGGGGTGACATTGTTATGATTTACTGTCAGCACAATGACTTATTCTATGGTATGTTTATATGTTATTTATGTTATTTATGATTGTAATAAAGCTGTGGACAATAATTTTTTCCAACATAAACAATTGTGTGTGTTTTGTTATTGGGATTTTTTGATAGGAGATGTCCTATTCTTTTCTTTTAGCCCTCATTGGACGATGTGCCTGTCATGCCCCCACGTCCTATTTGGGACATCTTTGATGCCAGTCAGTTCAACATACCCCCCACCAAACCATATATGTTTGAAAACTAGACACCCCAGGGTATTTTAAATGCTTGTATTTTAACTTTCTCAATGCACTAATTCTATGACCAGCCTTTGTCAAACTTTGTGGTTTTTTTCCCACACAAATTGAATAAATTCAGGTGTAAATTGAGAGCTCCAGGCATATGTCTGTGATGGAACTACATTGCTGGGCCAGACACAGCCCCCCCCCCCTCCTGAGATATGCAGTCTCGTGGGCACTTGCCCACATTCAGCCTGGACATCTGAACCATGGTTCCTTCTGTGGGGAAGTGGGGGTCACTTGTAAAAATGCCGGTTAAAATGTACACCGACTATCTGCTCACACCATAGGAGGCCCCTTCCATAGTCATTGTTTCCCTGCACCTTGAGTTCTGTTGTCTAAAACCTGGTTGTTGTCTTGTTTATGTGTATAAATATGCTATATTTTGTTCAATAAAATGTTAATTCTTGCTGTTCATTCAAATGAAGGTAGTTGTGTCTACTTATTGGGTACACATAGCAGGGTTCCAAGGTGCGCATGCTGGCTGGTGCTGGAAGTGATTTCGTGGACAATAGGAGGATACATCTGGGTGATCTCTGGGAGTGACTACAGCTCTCTTGGTGAACCCGTTAAAATGTCGCTGCCAAAGAACACCCAATATGTGTTCAGCAACATCTCCCAAGTACAGCGATACCATCCATGTATTGATTTATCAGGTTTATCAGGACTAAAGGGTCACATTTATGAGGTGCACACGGTTTTGCCACGGTGTAGGTAGACGAGGTGGATCCGACTAAGCAGACAGGGACCTTATCTCCAACAACAGGGAGAGGCAAGAGACAGTTCAAAAAACACAGTCCGTGGTCTAGGGCAATGGCAGGCAGCGAGGTCAAACAAATCCGAGGTTAGGGCAGGCAGAACAGGAGCAAAACGGTTAAAAGGTCCAGGTAGTAGGCAGGCAGAGAAGATTCGTAGTCAATAAACAGGCCAAAAGTCGGTACACAAGATCAAACAGCAAGAAAATAGCACACCAAAAAGCAGTATAACGCTTAGAACGGGCAAAGGACAAAGCAAGACTGCAGATTTTATAGGAAAAAATCCGGGTCCGGGTGCCATGGCCGCGCGACTGAGGGCATTGAGGCCGGGACGTGATGCCGGCGTGCGTCCGCGTCGGAGGTGGAGCAGCGATGCAGACGAGCGGAGGGGGAGACGAAGGCGGGGTTGCCGGCGTCGCGCGAGCCAGCGTGAGCGCAACGATGGGAGCCGCGGCGCGCGTGACAGCGGCGGGGTAGGAGCTGCGGTGCGCGTGGCAGTTTTTCATTGTCTTCATTGTATAAATTATTTATTTATTATACTTTTTAATGTTAATGTAGTTGGGGAGGGTTGTATTTTTTTAAGTTTCAGATGAGGCCATGCAAGTTCCCTTTGAACTTGTGTATCCTCGCCTGCAACTCAACATATTTAAAGTCGCAGACACTCACATGATTGGTGAATCTGTGAGTTGTTTTCCGAAAGTTGGCATTTGACTTTAGTTAAGTCTGGTCAGTGGAATTAACTTGAGCAGCCCCTCCTGCCATACGGATGCCTCATTAGTGCTTGAGATTAAATTGCTTGAGAGTCTTATTTGGGTTAAAATGTAGTGCAGTCCTTGGTAAGCAATATAGCCATAAAACATTAGATACGACTTGTCAAACTGTAAATACACAGTAACATAAGTATTATTCTTATTATTTATTATTATTATTATTATTATTATCATCACAATTATTGATTAGAATTTCTTTTTCTGTCTCACAATCAGCTTTAACAAAAAAAGTTGGTAAACTTACCATTAGCCTGATTTTTGCTGTTAAGCCCCCAATAGGAAGATTTAATACTTAATTTAATGATGGACAAGTGATAAACGCCATACTATTTTGCGATAGGATTTGGCAGACAGTATATCGGGGCAATTCGTTTGCCTTTGCATGCTCCATAGGTTTTTATAAGTTGTTGTGACATTTACAGGAAGGAATGACATCATTTCTTTGTAGGACCACTAAGGATGCGTATTATACAGAGAGTTCATGTGCATCTGGAGCCAGACTCTTCCATATTAATTGCATGAAAAACTTTTTATACTGATGAAACTTTTCTAATGAGACGTGAGAGAAAATATGTTTTTATAAACTCATCTTCAGAAAGTTTTCACTCTGTAAAGGAGTTCTTAATTCCAAAAAATAGTTGGATTAAAAAAGAGGTTTGTAGAAGAAATGCACCCCAGTATTAACAACTAAACATAAAAGGGGCATTTTAAGTTGAATTATTATTTTTATTATTGTTTATACATTTTTAATTGTTATGTTTTGATGATCGAGCATGCGTGTGTGTGTGCTTATCGATAATGTCTGAGTCGTTTTCTGTACTTAGCGCCCCCCTATATATTGTTCCTAGAGTTGCCACTGTTCCCCATAATTTAAAAATGATATCCCGGAATATTATATATATATTATATATATATATATATATATATATATATATATTGTAAGTAACATGCTCTGGGTGTTTCTAGGTGGCATTTCTAAATTGAAAATGTGAACTCTATAGGTTCTGGATGTATGCCTGAGGGACTAGTAAAAGTAAATTGGATATAAATCAGGGCACTGGGAATGAATGGGGGAGAGGCATGGCTGGGGGTCCTCATAATGGATTTCTCAAATATTATTTTAACATTCCTTACCCCATTAGCATGGGATGTGGTGATGAGGATATATATGGGAAATTGAATTAACCCCACTACGGGGTAGGGGAAGAGGAAGGGTAGTGATCATCCCCAGGGCCGGCCCAAGGCAAAATGCCGCCTGGGGCGAATTTTAAAATGCCGCCCCCCCCTTCCCTTATCTACCCTTCCTCTCCCTCCGTCCCTGCCACCCACCCCCGGCCCCTTGTACTTACCTTTCAGCAGTCCTGCGGCGAGTCTCCCTGTTCGGTCTCGGTGCCGGCTTGTAATGCTGAGCGCCGGAAATCTTCCGGCACTCAGCATTACAAGCCGGCACCGAGAACGGACAGGGAGACTCGCCGCAGAGGAGAGAGAGAGGGGCGAAGAGCGGGTACCGACCCTTTCTCTCTCTTTCGCTTTAAAAAAAAAAAAAAAAGGGCTTGGGGCGGCGAAGTGCCGCCCCTTCAAAAGTGCCGCCTGGAGCGGTTGCCCCACTTGGCTCCATTGTCGGGCCGGCCCTGATCATCCCCATTCAGGACCCTTGTTTCTTTAAATTGTATATATTGATGTATAGGTGGATCAATAGATTAGGTTAAATAATTATAATGCACCACTAAAGTCATTTTGCAGAAATCCATAATACATTTGAGTAAACATTTCTTCTAATATCGCTTGAGTATAATTAGCCATCCGGGCCTCTTTGGATCAATTTCTTGAGCAACCTCTCGAGGTTTCTACAGAATATACCAGTAGAGCATGAAGAAAAATATAAAAAACTTATTATTACCAGTCTGGAAAAATATTCTGCTCAGTAAAGGTAACAATGTTCATCGTACCAGCACAAGGGTTAAATCAACTGTCTAGCCTTGACTTAAGTAAGACCCCTAAAGTTTGTAGAATCCCCAGAATGCATGCAGCTTTAACTTCCGCAATTTGAAACTGACCTCACACATGTCCTTGCAGGCTGGCAGCACATTTATAAAAGCACATTTATGATTTTTTTTCTTACAAAGTGTTTTTTGTGTATTTTAACAAGTTTTGTGTTTCAGAGATTTTTCATGCGTTTATTTTCACATGAAAGTTGGGAGATCATAAGAATAAGACAACGGTCAATGACTTCTGGATTATTGGATTTGAGAACATTCACAACTTTAAATTCATGCTCTTTCTTTTGTTCCTAATATGTTATATTATAACGTTATCTGCTAATTTCACCATCATATTACTGGTCTCCGTGTGTCCCCACATCAGAGCTCCGATGTACTTCTTCCTCAGCCACCTGTCTTTCAACGATGTTCTTCTCACCACGACCATTGAGCCTGAAATGTTCCAGATAATACTAAGAGAAGGAAGCTCTATTTCTCTGTCTGTCTGCTTTGCCCAATTCTACTTTCTCTCTGCATGTGCTGCGAATGAGTGTCTCCTCCTCACCGTGATGTCCTACGACCGATATTTGGCCATCTGTAACCCATTGCGTTATTCCTCCATCATGGACCTCAAACTTTGTAGTCTATTGGCAGCTTCATCTTGGGTATGTGGGATGCTGTTGATTTTGCCACATCTTATTCTTTTGCAGAAGATGACATTTTGTGGGTCCAATACAATTAACTATTTTTATTGTGACCTAGTTCCACTTCTCAAATTGTCTTGTTCAGACACATCAGCTAATGAAATAGTAAGTTCTGTCATGTCTATCCCAATATTATTTCTACCGTTAATTTTTATCTCTGCAACTTACATAAACATTATTCTTGCCATCTTGCGAATTTCTGCATCAGCTGGGAGACGAAAAGCCTTCTCCACCTGCAGCTCCCATCTAACGGTGGTCTGTCTGTATTTTGGGACTATAGTGTTCAATTATTTGGTTCCCTCTAAGGGACAATACTTGGGATTACAAAGAATAATTTCTTTGTGTTATACTATTGTGACCTCACTGTTGAATCCCTTTATCTACAGCCTAAGAAATTAAGAGATTACAAGGGCAATAATGAAAGTCATACTTTTTGATAATGTACCACTATAATAATATAGCCCACAGTATAATTTATACAATAGTACTTGAACCATATATTTAAGCAATCCTCATTGAACGTTACAAAATGTTCTTATTTTAAAAGGCACAATGTCTGTAGAGATAGAAATGTTTTTGATTGAGTTTGAGTTGAACTGGTATGTAGAAAATTGGGAGCATTCTTTGCTCAAGTTGTCAGTTAAGTTAAAATAATAATTCAAATGTCAAAAATCTGAGACAGCCTGCATGCATGTGTTCGTGTTTAGCTGTAATTTTCTTATTTCTCGTTTACTGAACCCACAAAAAGTATATATTGTTTTTTTCAGGACAAGAATGGCTTTTTATTATTATTGTTATTTTGATTGTATCATATCATTTACTATAAAAAAGGGATAACATATAGGGGAAAAAATTAGAAAAGGGGACTTTTCCTGATTTTTCCTTGAAAAAACCTGCTAAACAGATTCTACTATTTGTCCTTAGTGTAGAAATACCCAATGTTTTTTATGTTTTTTTGCTTTTTTCTGCATGTTATAGGGCAATAATTACAATTAGTGCGTTGCTATTTTAAAACCATTTGTTCCAAATCTGGTAATTCTGCCCCCATGTGCTATTTGGGACATCTTTGAAGCCATCCAATGCAATTTACCTCATCAAGCCATATATTTTTACTAGACACCCCAGAGTGGTAGTATTTTAACTCTTTTCATGCACTAATTATACCACCAGTCTTTTTCAAACTTTGTGGTAGTAAACACATTTTAATTCAGGTATGAATTTACAGCTCCTGGTATATGTCACTGTCAAACAACATGCCAATATATGTTCATCAACATCTTCTGAGTACAGTGATACCACCCATGCCTAGGTTTGTCAGGTTGTTTGGGAGGTAATAGCCAGGGGAGGGCTGGCAGCCTATGGCCTGGGGGGCAAGTCTAGTCAAGTGGCCCATTGTGCCACCGAATCAGTCCACAATCCATGCCCATCTTTTCTACCGCATATTCATGTAATGTGATGGGATTCGGACTACATCAGTACACTAAAAAAGTCATCATACATGTGATGCCTGAAGCCACAATTTACAGCCACTAATCCTTTTTAATAAAATACGGAGATTGAAAGAGAATAAATAACACAAAACCATTACTTTTCCTCTCACTGATTTCTGGGCCTAGAAAGTTTTGTCCTCAGAAGTGACTAAAAATTCAGGAGGGCGTTTTATCTCTGGATAAGTAAAAATTTAATTTGTTCAATTTATTCCTGCAGAAAATAAAGTGCCGGTAAACCGATGACTAAATACACACACACACCAGCATGATTGTAGGAGCCCCTAAAAATCTGGGTATAAAAGAGGCATTTCTCCCCATCAGATACCTTTCCTCACTATCCCCTACCCCACTTTCTCCCCATCTCTTTTTTTGCAAACAATACAAACATATATATAAAAATATAAATAATAAACTTGAACACTGTAAAATTTGGAAAAACTAAAAAAAAGCTAATCTGTAACAAAATTTTTTTCATATTGAAAAATCGGACCCAAAACGAGCCCCCTGCTGGCGACCAATAGGGTCGCTCGTACAGACTTTTAAAATCCTGGTGCCGTAACTTGGCCGGCAGAGACCGCTGGTCTCCCTGCTCCAAAGGTCTGTACAAGCGACTCTATTGGTCACCAGCAATGAGCTCCTCTGGCATCAACCAATAAAGTACACATTTGTACATTTATGCCCAAACACCCTTGTGTATTGATTTATGTGATGTCCCCAGCCAGCCCCCCTCCCTTGTGTATTGATGCCCCATTTTGTACTGGTTAATGTACCCTTGTGTATTGCCTCCTGCCACGCACCCCCCTTTGTGTATTGATTTATGTGATGCCCCAACCACGCTGTTGTGTACTTATACCACCAGCCACCCCCTTTTTGTTTGTATTTAATTGTTGTCCCAAGGCAACCACGACTTTGAATATGGGTCCCCTTCCACCTTACAAGTTTGAGAGGACTGTAGTCTATGATAGCTCAGAAGTGGGGTTTTTTTTACAAGTTGTTCTTGACGGATGGGTATTTCCCATTTGATGTGGAAAATTCTCCATTGATCATAAACAAAACATTCAGATCTTATATCTGACCAAGGAAAATAGATCAGAAAAATAAAAAATTCTAAAATGTAAACACAAAAAGTAATAGTATTTGTGGTCGATCATAGCAGATTCTGCTGTTGGTTTTATAGTGTGTTTGTTGCCTCCTGTGAACAAGTGACCCCAAGTGGATGAAAAATGCATTGCACCCTCTATTCATTATAATGGAAATATCTGGCACCTAGTCACACACATATATGAAATACCCTGTTTTAATTTTTTTTTATGTGTCAGGTTTTTTTTTTAATTTTCATTTTGAATCTGAACCAGTACACTTTATTTTTCATTGCTATTTAACATTTTGAACTTTTTTCATCAAACATAAATGACCTGGGGGATACAAAAAGTGCGCTTCATGTCTCTCATAGTTTAAATAGACATTTGACCCTCCTCATCTAATTGATAATGGGATAGGTGACATTTTTTTTTATTTATCATTAAAAAAAGACATTTTTTATGTTAAACATATTTTGTCTAAGGGAGGATTGGTTTCTCAAATATTACTTCCTTCTGAGGTTGTTTGCAATTTGCCACTAATAGATTTTTTAAACTTGACACCCATCCACTCTAGTGTAGCTAATTGTGTATTAATGTACAAAAGTTAAAGGCTAGCTTTAATAGTGAACTTGCAACTCGGACTTCATTCCAAAATTTGTAAGATTGCTGCTGCTGCTTAGTGAGTAGACCTACCTTTAACAAATGGTGAAATAAAGAAGCTAGTCATCGTTATCTGTGTTTCTGTACCTCTCTTCCTCTGCAAATCTATCTGCATTATTCTGACCTCTCCGGGAGGCCATGTCCATGGAAAAGTGGATGAGGACAGAATACACAAGGATTTGTGGAAAAAGAAAGAAGACAGAGGAAAGAAAACAGAAGAACAAGATGATGCAAGAGAAAAAGCAGCATTGTGGGGCGAGACAGGGACACTGAGTGTGACAGCGTGAGAAAGTCATGAGTAAGAGTATGTGAGAGTGATCCAAGGAGAAATCTGATTACCTGTTGGACTCCAGAAGGAACCTCCTCAAGTGTCAAAGTTCACTAGCTTAACTTTGTTTGGGGGGGGGGCAAGGAAGGATAGGTAGAAGGGTTGAAGGACTGAAGTCTTTATTATGTTACTATGTCACACATACTTAGACATACACAGCCATACTAAAACACACTTACACATAAACACCGTCTAATACTAAAACACAATTACTTAACTCACCTTAAGACCCTAATTTTGCATGATGGGGTTACCTTTCTAATGTAATGTCTTTTTACTGTACTGCCTTCACAATGTCTTTATAGGACAAGGTTTGGCAGACAGAGAACAAGTGCATACAAACATGACTATTCAATCATGAGCCAATAAGAACAAGGTCCTAGCTAGCCTAGCTCATATCACTTTACTCACAGGAAATAGTATAAAACTAAAATGAAACACTACTGGTACAGAAACAGGAAGTTAATAGAAACTTGCTGCAATACCTAAAGTCACCACTGGGTGGTAGTGTAAGGATACAACCATTACATTACATTACATTTATTTATAAAGCGCCGGCAGATTCTACAGCGCTGTTACAGCCAGTAGAACAATTTAGAAACACATATAATAACAAACTGGTGCAAAGGAGAAGAGGGCCCTGCTCCTGCGAGCTTACAATCTAGTCGGTGGTTGAGGGGGAAGTGAGACAATAGGAGAGGACTGCTTGGATGGGGATGAGTTGATCTGGTTCCGATGATGTGTTGAAGCTCTTGATTATTCAGATGGCTTGATTATGATGATGATGGTTGGGAGTACTGGGAAGGAATATTGTGGGTGGGTTTTCAGAAAGTCTGACGGAACGGGGAACAGAATTCCACAGGAGGGGTGCGGCGTGGGTGAAATCCTGAATACGGGAGTGGAAAGAGGTAGCAATGGTAGAAGGTAGCCGTGTAGGGGGCGGGTAGGGGTGTATTTGGTTAGGATATATATGTAAGGGGGTGCAGAGTTGTTGAGGGCTCTATACACCCAATAAAGTACAATGTACAAACATATATACAGATATCAGAACACACTGTCTTCATCAGCTAGCAAAAAACCTTCTAAATGAGATGTGATTTTATGTTTATAAATTCTAACAAATTGAAATTGCCTCTGAAATGATGCAATTTGTCCCTTTGTTCATTGTCTACGCAAGGGTCCTTCCCTGAAAACCTCTGTAGAATATCCATCCCTAGTGACCTCCTACAGAATATATTGAAAAGGTATAAATATATTCACAGCGCACATAGACAGACTTAATGCATTTAAAATCCATCAGCAGGACTCAGAATCTTTATGGTTTTTATTTGAAATTTCTAAGTATTGGCTCAGAAGGAGAAAAGATAAATCATGAATCTTTTCAATGTGATATCATATTACAGCCTGGGTAATTTCAAAAATGCCTTTGTCTGATTCTCACATTCAAAAATTAAATATTTTATATAGTTTGTGTAACAGAAAGCTGATATTCTCAATCATGCGTTGAAAGTAAAATGGGGTCATCGGTCTGCCGGCTGTATTTCTCTACACAATCTGCGACCCATGGCGGGATAAATTAAAGGGGATGAAATAAGTTTGTATGTTAAAATATATATTTTTTGCTTTTTATAATTTCTTTTTTTCGAAAGTAATTGATCCCTTACGAAAAAAATACTGCAGTTTTTCTGAAGTAATACTGCAGTTTTTTGGACATGAAAATACTGCACTTTTACTGCAGTTTTACGGCATTTGTACTTCACTGTACTGCAGTTTTACTGCAGTTATTTTTGTACGGAAGTACAAATGCAATAAAGCTGCAGAACATTGAAGTACAACTGTAGGTTTGCAATATAAACAAAAAAGTGCAGTAAATTGTCAGGGTCCATCCAGGCTGCGGAGCTGCATTTCTCTGTTTTCCCTGCCTTGTCTCAGTTCCCATGTTTTGCTGTGGTCCACTCCTGGATTTTCGTATGCTCTGTCCTGAACCTCTGATTCCTTGATTCTAGTTCTGCTCTTAGCTTCAGCTCCTGTTTCCTTTATAAGGGGTGTCCCACCCGTGTGTTCTGTTTGTCTCAGTCTGCAGTCTAAAGGTATGTCCTTCTCGGTTCTGTGTTTGGATTCAATGTTTGGTTTATCAGTACTTTCATATGCAGGGCTCAGTGTTAGGACCCACTGTCATTGGAGTACTTTGGCGTAGTGGTGGGCTAAGCATACTATGGCCATATGATGTGACGGAATCTCCAATTGTTATCTCATAGTCCTAGGCTAGTTCCTGTATTCATGTTTGTCTGTCTCTTATGTACCTTTGCCCTTCTTCCCTGTATCATCTGAGGATTCCGGTTCCTCTCTCCTCTCCCCATGTCCCAGTTAAGTTGTCCTATCCTTGCTTAAAGGAGAAGCGTCCGAGGATTCCGGCTCCTCACTCCTTCCCCTGTGTTCCTTGCCTTGTTCCCTGTCCTTTGTTGTGCCCTATATCATGTATGTCTTGTATGGTTTTTGCTCTGTCTTCCTTGCTCCTTGCTCTGCCCTTGCTTACTACGTTTCTGTTGATACTCTGCTTAGCTTCCGTACTCCCAGCCTGCAGCATCCTGCACATGATTCCAGTGCTACGTTTCATGCCTGCTCCAGGGTGCCTGCAGAATATCTCCAAGTTTAGTTCGGATTTCCACATCCAGCCAAGTTTCGTTCTGCTTTGTTCTGAACTACATCTGCTGCTATCTCAGGGCGCTGGTATGTGGCCGCACAACCCTAGGTGCTCAACACCCGGGTGAGTGCGGTCGCCCTGCACCAGGCCCTGTCCAACTCTGCTACTGCGCAATAACTCCTGAACTCAATCTTTGGGCGCACCGGGTCTTTACAGTCGACTGTATGGACCCAGTTCCTGACATAAATGTGCAGTAATACTGCAGTAAAAGTGCAGTATTGCAGTTTTTTCATGTTCAAAAAACTGCAGTATTACTTCAGAAAAACTGCAGTAATTTTTTTGTAAGGGATATTTTACATATACTTTAAAACACATATATTAATTAACTATTTTGATTTGTTGACATATTATTTATTTTAAACCTTTTGTTCAAAGATATACCCTGCTACTTTCAGCAAATAACAATTCCTTTTTTGTTTGTTTCAGATAATATTCATCCATTCGTTTTTGCATGAAAACATTTTAGAGAATCCAATGAACTCGACAACAATCAATGAATTCTGGATTCTGGGATTTGAGAACATTCACAATACTAAAATCATCCTCTTTCTTCTGTTTCTAATAATGTACATTTTGACATTATCTGCTAATTTCTCAATCATATTATTTGTCTCCATAGGTGAACATATCAATACTGCAATGTATTTCTTTCTCAGCCACCTGTCCCTCAATGACATCCTTCTCTCCACATCCACTGAACCTAAAATGCTCCACATTATATTGAAAGAAGGCAATGTTATGTCCAAACCTGCCTGCTTCACCCAATTCTACTTTTTCTCTGCTTCATCTTCTAATGAGTGTCTCCTCCTCACTGCGATGTCCTATGACCGATATTTGGCCATCTGTAACCCACTGCGTTATTCCACCATCATGGACCTCAAACTTTGCATTCTTCTTGCAACTTTGTGTTGGGTATGTGGAGTACTTATTGCTTTACCACATATTGTTCTTCTGCACAAGATGACATTTTGTGGGTCAAATTCAATTAACCATTTTTATTGTGACCTTCCTCCACTTCTCAAACTTTCCTGTTCAGACACATCAGTGAGTGAAACAGTAAGTGTTTTTAACTCTATCCCTATTGTATTTCTACCTTTTATTTTTATTTCTTTATCTTATATAAACATCATTGTCGCCATCCTCCGGATCTCTACATCAGCTGGAAGACAAAAAGCCTTCTCCACCTGCAGCTCCCACCTGACCGTGGTCTGTATGTATTACGGGACCTTGGTGTTTAACTATGTGATTCCATCTAAAGGACATTACTTAGGGTTACAAAAAATGATTTCCATTTGTTACTCTATTGTGACCCCGCTATTAAACCCACTTATATACAGTGTAAGGAATGAAGAGATTAAAAGGACAATAACAAAACATATCTTCCAGAAAAATTACATAAATTAAAAACTATGTATGATGAAAGATGACCAACTATGGACTCCTAGCTCAAAATAGAGTAATCAATTTACATATGACCAGCCATGTTTCTTTCCTTACCTGTGAATATTAATAAAATATAATACATTTAACAGAGGCATAAGTAACATAATATAGATGTGATTTGATTAATCTGCTTATTGTGTTTATTTTTGTCTCTCTAGCAAAAAAAAGTAGCAGCTATTGTTATGAGTTAACACAATAGCCCTACAGACCTAGTATGAGATGTTTACATAAATATACATGTGTAGGTCATGTGATATCTCAGTTTAGGTTTTAGGCTTAAGTACTTGTGAAATGAATGAGAAAATGGAAATTATTTTCAGAATTGACAAATGGCTTATCAAAGTAAATAAAAAAATAAATATTACAAATTATCTGGACTTTCCCTATTGGTAATAAAGTCTTAACAAGAGGTCCTCTCTTTCCTCTCACTCCCTCTCTCCCTTTCCGTATAACTTCGAGGCAGCCTCTTGTTGTCTAGAACTGATTTCTTCGGCGCATCTATTCACTAAACTGAGAACAGTTGCAAATTAAACGTCCGACTTAGAAATTCACCAAAATAGCACTTGAGGGAGAGAAAAATAGGGCCGTTTTTATTTTTTGACATTTCTGCGGTGATCATGTTCTTCTTTCTCATTTACTGTAGCCACAGGAGTTGTATTTTGCTACTTTCTGAAGGGCTTTCTTTGGTTGCCATTGTTTTGATCATATCATATAACTTACTATAAGAAATATAAAACATGGTGAAACATGGAGAAAAAAAATATTTTTCCTTAATTTTATTTGAAAAATATTTTTCTCATCCACAAACGCTAATGAAAAACCCGCTCAATAGATTCTAATATTTGTTCTGAGTTTAGAAATACCCAGTTTTTTATGTTTTTTATTGCTTTTTTGCAAGTTATAGGACAATACATAACTAGACACTCCAGGGTATTTTAAATACTAGTATTTTAACTCTTTCCATCCACTAATTCTGTCAAACTTTGTGGAAGTTCTTTTTTCACACGTTTGTCAGATTGTTGGGGATAAAGGGCCACATTTAGGACATTCAGTTTTTCAACCTTGAATTTCGACATATTGAAAATTCTGCCCCCATGTCCTAGTTGGAACTTCTTTTAAGCCGGCCAGTACAATTTATCCCAATCAAACCATATATTTTTGAAAACTAGACATGCCAGGGTATTTAAAATACTATTTTAAATGCTAGTATTTTAATACTTTTCATGCACTAATTTTACCATTAGCCTTTTGTCAAAGTTTGTGGTAGTATTTTGTGTTTTTTAACACACATTGCACATCTCCTGAGTACAGTTATATCACCCATGCATGGGTTTGTTTGGTTGTCCGGGGGCTGAAGGGCACCAATTGGGAAGTGTGCATTTTTTGCAATTTCAACATCTGGTCAGTCTGTGCCCATGTCCTATTTGGGACATCTTTGAATCCAGTATATTCGAGTAGCCCCATCGAATTATGGTTCTTAAAACAAATAAAAACACCATGGGCATTTAAAGGGTATTTAAACTTTTTTTACGTATGTTTTTTTATTTTTTTTACATTTTGTTGGAATTGAATTGTTCAGTGGGAAATTATATTTCAATGTTACCACATTTTTATTCATTTTTTAACTATTTTGATTTTTTAATTTATTTTAATTTATTTTACTAATCACATGATTAGCATGCTGGGCTCTATTGCTCCATTGACTTGCATGGTTGAAAGCTGTACCTGTATTCAACCTTCATAGGGGATCTCAGAGTTCTCAGGAGGGTCTGGAGAGACTTTCTTGAGAACGTGTTTATTTTTTTAATGGGCGTCGCCATCTTACGAGAGGCAAAGTCTCTCTCTATGGAACAGAGGGCGCCCGGTGGTGGGTTTTCGGTGTTGCTGAATGCATCAATATTGAGGCATTTCAGCAAGACTGTTTAAGCTTAGAAAGTGATCATTGATTGCCTCCTTACTTCTTTTAAATAGGCAGCGGAAGCCATATTTAATATGGTGCATGTCGACAATCCGAAAAGCAATCACACAGGGCCCCTGCTGTAGATTTTGGGGTTGCTGAATGCCTTGATATCAAAGCATTACTACGCTATTAGAAGAATTAGTGCATGGAAAGTGTTAAAATGCCAGCATTTGAAATATTCTACGGTGTCTAGTTTTCAAAAATAAAAGGTTTGATGGGGTAAATTGAAGATGTCCCAAATAGGACATGGGGACAGGATTACCAGATAAAAAAAAATATTTTTTGCCCTATAACATTAAAAAAATTCCAAGCCCAGGACAAATATCAGAATCTATTTATCAATTTTTTGATTAGCTTTGTAGATGAGTAAAAATGTTTCAAATAAAAGTGAGAAAAAATGCTTTTTTAATATTTTTTCATCATATTTTTTTCTATAAAATTAGATGATATATTCAAGAGAAAGCTCTTCTTGTATTGAACGAACAATGTATAACTTGTATGGATACACTAAATGAGAGAGAAAAGTAAATCACAGCTAAACACGAGCACCACAAACATTTTAAAACAGCCTTGGTCACAAAGCATACAAAAAGCAACGTAGGCAGGGCAGAGCACAGGGCAGGTATGGGCAGACAGACATATCACACCACATGGTAGAAGACTGAATACCCCGATATTAGAAAAAAAAAAGAATTAATCCCACAGAGCAAAGAAGGAGATTAAGTCACAGCAGGAGCAGGGCATACACTGACAGGCAGATACACTCAGATTGTCCAGGGATGTACAGGGATAACACATCTAACAGAGGAAATACTGTGTTGCTTGACATCTTCTTCTCCTTTGGCTAATAATCAAAATCCAGGTCACCATCATCAAGATTGTGGATGACCATATACTTTTCCACTAATGCACAAAGCAGAGCAAGACCAACTTCTGCTGCAAGGATTGCCCTCTTCTTTGTCACTTTCTTCTGACCCAAATGTAGATCTGCTGCTATAACAATGACTTGTTTGCTCACAAATATTTTCTGATTTATAATTGCCACCATTGTGCTGTTAAAGACAAGTTAAAAAGGGTGTCAGCCCACATATATCTTTGGAAATTCTGATTGGCTAGAGTATTTAAAAGTTAAAGAAAAAACCATAGGCTATTGGACCAATCAATCATAATCATAATCATAAATGAGGCCACTCCTACCTATGATTTATATGTACCCTCCTACACACAGTCCCTTCCCTCTTTCCCTCATGAAACAGCACCAGAACGGGTTGTAATGGTGCCAAAACTGGACAAATGAATGAATGTTTTTAATAGGTTTTGCTGTTCATTTTTCATTTTGTTTCATTGGGTGTCCTTCTCATAATTAAGATTATTTGAAATGTACAAATTTGAATGCACATAATAATAAATTCAACATGAATGTTTAAAAAAAACCATGGGGGTATGAATTCTTAGACCATACTCATATACTAGCTAGCCATGTGTCATGAGAAGGTTGCTGAAGCCATGCAGGTTACTTTCATAGAGGCTCAATATTTTTAATATTTTTCTTAATAAAACTTTAACATCTAAATGAAATTTGAATTCGTTATTACAGTATAACTAATTTAAGTGTCTTGTTAAATTCTGAAATCCGTTCCTTGGGCATCGTATACACGAGGGTCCTTCCTTGAAACTCTCCATTGAATACCCATCCCTGGTTTCCAGCTGCAGAAGGCACCTCACGGCTCCTGCGTGTATCTAGAAAAGGTATAAATGTATTCACAGCACAGATACACAGACTTAATGCCTTTACAACTTTTCAGCAGGAGGCAGGTAAGATCATTATTCAAAATGTTCACATCTCTAAATTAAAATCAATTTGCAAAGTAAATATTGGCTCAGAGGGGGGAACCTTGTCTGTTGAATCCTGATTTTTTTTTTTTTTTTTTATGGGTAATTTCAACAATCCTTTTATTTGCTTCGGACTTTGGTCGTATAATATGTTCTTTTGCATTTGGGTTTATTTAACAGAAAGCTGGTATTCCAATGTTAAAATGAGACCACTAGTCTGGACACTGGATATAATCCTCATTTGTAAAATTGAATTCACTAAGCCTTCAGATGCTGGAACTATGTTTGTCTACATGCTCTACGATGTACATGAAGTGTGATTTAACAAAGCAAGTAAAACAAGTCTTTGCTCCAAACCAAATTGCTTCCTGAATGCTGTCCATCGGCAGTCTACGCTTATCAGACTTTTCTTTACATTTTTTGGATTTAGTCTCCAGGCTCAGCTACATAGGCGTTTTATAGACCCCCTACCTGATTGTATAAGATCTCTGCGGAAAAAAAATCCATTACAAATAGAATTTGTCACAATCTGATTCCAGTGATATCATGGCCTGCTACTGTCAATGAATAACAACAATTGTTATTTTAGGTTTTCAGATATACTTTTTCATCATGCATTTATTTTTATATGAAAGCATCTTGGAGCATGTTACAAACAAGACAACAATCAAGGAATTTTGGATTCTGGGATTTCAGAACATCCACGACATTAAAATTCTACTATTTATTTTGTTTCTTATAAGTTTTATTTTAACATTATCTGCAAATTTCACAGTCATATTACTGATCTCCTTAAGTCACCATATCAAGGCTCCGATGTACTTCTTCCTCAGCCACCTGTCTTTTAATGACATCCTTCTCTCCACAACCATCGTACCTGAAATGCTCCACATTATATTGAGGGAAGGAAGTTCTATTTCTCTGCCTGGATGCTTTATTCAGTTTTGTTTGTTTTCTGCATCTGGAGCCAATGAGTGTCTCCTCCTCACCGCGATGTCCTACGATCGATATTTGGCCATCTGTAACCCATTGCGTTATTCCACCATTATGGACCTTAGACTTTGTATTCTTCTTGTAACTTCCTCTTGGGTCTGTGGAGTACTTATTGTTTTATCACATATTGTTCTTTTGCAGAAGATGACATTTTGTGGGTCAAATATAATTAACCATTTTTATTGTGACCTTCCTCCACTTCTTAGACTTTCTTGTTCAGACACATCAGCTAATGAAATAGTTGTTGCTGTAGGCTCTATCCCAGTATTATTTCTACCAGTAATTGTTATCTCTATAACTTATATAAACATTATTGGCGCCATCCTCCGGATCTCCACTTCAACTGGAAGACAAAAAGCCTTCTCCACCTGCAGCTCCCACCTGACCGTGGTCTGTATGTATTATGGGACATTGGTGTTTAACTATGTGATTCCATCTAAAGAACAGTACTTAGGTATACAAAAAATGGTTTCTGTGTGTTACACTATTGTGTCCCCGCTATTAAATCCTGTTATATACAGTCTACGGAATGAGCAGATTAAAACGACAATAACAAAACATATCTTCCAGAAAAATTACATAAATTAAAAACTATGTATGATGAAAGATGACCAACTATGGACTCCTAGCTCAAAATAGAGTAATCAATTTACATATGACCAGCCATGTTTCTTTCCTTACCTGTGAATATTAATAAAATATAATACATTCAACAGAGGCATAATTAACATAATATAGATGTGATTGGATTAATCTACTTATTGTGTTTATTTCTGTCTCTCTAGCAAAAAAATAAATAGCAGCTATTGTTATAAATTAACGCAATAGCCCTACAGACCTAGTATGAGATGTTTACATAAATATACATGTGTAGGTCATGTGATATCTCAGTTTACGTTTTAGGCTTAAGTACCATGTGAAATGAATGAGAAAATGGAAATTATTTTCAGAATTGACAAATGGCTTATCAAAGAAAATACAAAATAAATATTACAAATTATCTGGACTTTCCCTATTGGTAATAAAGTCTTAACAAGAGGTCCTCTCTTTCCTCTCACTCCCTCTCTCCCTTTCCGTATAACTTCAGCGCAGCCTCTTGTTGTCTAGAACTTATTTCTTCGGCGCATCTATTTACTAAACTGAGAACAGTTGCAAATTAAATGTCCGACTTACAAATTCACCAAAATAGCACTCGAGGGAGAGAAAAATAGGGCTGTTTTTATTTTTTGAGCGGTGATCATGTTCTTCTTTCTCATTTACTGTAGCCACATGAGTTGTATTTTGCTACTTTCTGAAGGGCTTTCTTTAGTTGCCATTATTTTGATCATATCATATAACTTACTATAAGAAATATAAAACATGGTGAAACATTTTGAAATGCCCAGTTTTTTATGGGTTTTTTTTTCTTGCAAGTTATAGGATGATAAGTACAAGCATATTGCATATTTCCTTATTTTCCAGATCTGGTCATACTGCTCCATGTTCAATTTGGGACATCTTTGAAGCCAGTCCCTTTAACTTAACCCCATCAAACCATATATGTTTGATAATTAGACACTCCATGGTTTATAAAATACTAGTATTTTAACTCTTTCCATCCACTAATTCTGTCAAACGTTGTGGTAGTTCTTTTTTCACGAGTTTTTCAGGTTGTTGGGGATAAAGGGCCACATTTAGGACATTCAGTTTTTCAACTTTGAATTTCGACATGTTGAAAATTCTGCCCCCATGTCCTAGTTGGAACTTCTTTCAAGCCGGCCAGTACAATTTATCCCAATCAAACCATATATTTTTGAAACCTAGACATGCCAGGGTATTTAAAATACATTTGAAATGCTAGTATTTTAATACTTTTCATGCACTAATTTTACCATTAGCCTTTTGTCAAAGTTTGTGGTAGTATTTTCTGTTTTTTAACACACATTGTACATCTCCTGAGTACAGTTATATCACCCATGCATGGGTTTGTTTGGTTGTCCGGGGGCTGAAGGGCACCAATTGGGAAGTGTGCATTTTTTTGCAATTTCAACATCTGGTCAGTCTGTGCCCATGTCCTATTTGGGACATCTTTGAACCCGGCATATTCGAGTAGCACCATCCGATTATGTTTTTAAAAAATAAAATAAAAACAACATTGGCATTAAAATGGCATTTAAAGGACATTTAAACTTTTTTTACGTATGTTTTTGGATTTTTTTTTACAATTTGTCGGAACTGGATTGTTCAGTGGGAAATTATATTTCAATGTTACCACATTTTTATTCATTTTTTAACTATTTTTATTTTTTACATTTTTTAATTTATTTTACTAATCACATTATGATTAGCATGCTGGGCTCTATTGACTTGCATGGTTGAAAGCTGTACCTGTTCAACCTTCATGGGGGAGCTCAGAGTTCTCAGGAGGGTTTGGAGAGACTTTCTTGAGAACTTGTTTCTTTTTAATGGGCGTCGCCATCTTACGAGAGGCAAAGTCTCTCACAATGGAACAGAGTGCGCCCCGTGGTGGGTTTTCGGTGTTGCTGAATGCATCGATATAGAGGCATTTCAGCAAGAACGTTTAAGCTTAGAAAGCGATAATTGATTGCCTCCTTACTTCTTTTAAATAGGCGGTGGAAGCCATATTTAATATGGTGCACGTTGACAATGCGAAAAGCAATAACACAGGGCCCCTGCTGTAGATTTTGGGTTGCTGAATGCCTTGACATCAAAGCATTACTATGCTGGTAGTCGAATTAGTGCATGGAAAGTGTTGAAATGCCAGCATTTGAAATATTCTATGGTGTCTAGTTTTCAAAAATATAAGGTTTGATTGGGTAAATTGAATTGGCTGGATTTAAAGATGTCCCAAATAGGACATGGGGACAGGGTTACCAGATTTTTAAAAAATGGTTTTGAAATAGCAAAATGCTGCTTGTATTTTTTGCCCTATAACATTAAAAAATTTCCAAGCCCAGGACAAATATCAGAATCTGAGAGAGAGAATTAAATTACAGTTAAAAACGAGCACCACAAAAATGTTAAAACAGCCTTGGTCAAGGAGGATGGGTTGCTCAAATATCACTTCCTTCTGATTTTGTTTGCAATTTGCCACAAATAGTTAGATTTTTAAAACTTGACACCCATGCACTCTAGTGTAACTAATTGTGTATTAATATACATATGTAAGTTAAATGCTATCTTTAATAGTGAACTTGCAACTCGGACTTCATTCCAAAATTTGTAAGATTGCTGCTGCTGCTTAGTGAGTAGGCCTACCTTTAACAAATGGTGAAATAAAGAAGCTAGTCATCGTTATCTGTGTTTCTGTACCTCTCTTCCTCTGCAAATCTATCTGCATTATTCTTCTTTTTTTTTCAATTCTCCGTTTATTGACACAGCGAGTAAAAAAAAATATACATGAGCAAGGACACATACAGAGTACATCCAAATGTGACAATATAAATAAGATGAGATGGTACAAGCATTACACGGCAAGAGCCGAAGTACAGTAATGGCATAGAGTGCTGACAGCAGAGTCTTAACAATCAGTTTACATCAAACTGCTCATGAATCAGAGATGGGTCGGTGTATCACGGAGATCAACGGAGAAATAGAAACCCTCCATCGACAGTAACGGAAAACTAACAAAGAAAACCACAGGGAATATACGCTTATGGCGCAAAACATAAGAAAATAAAGGAGTAAGACATAAATGTGGAAGTACCATGCCATCATCCTTCGTGGAGTGTGTATGCGTGTGTGTGAAGCGTTAGAATGCATGATGAACCAGGGGCACGAGCCCAGCGCAATGAGACAAAGGGGAGAGAGTGTGGTCTAAGGGAGAGCTGTTGGAAGCCACAAAAATCAGTCGGAAGTCAGGAGACGCAACAAACGAATGCCACCAAAACCAGTGGAAGTCGTTCTGATGACCCTTGCCTCTAGCGGACCAGATTAAATCTTCCATTTGGGCTGTGAACATAAGTTGGGAGATTTCCAAAACCAGGGGATAATCGATTTTGCAGCGTTGATTAAATTTATCGTCAGAGATCGTTGCATGGCTGCATGGGGGAGGGGGTTCATGTGTAATAGCATTGTCGCAGGAGTGAATTGAATATCGGGAGCACAGACTAACTCTAAGACCCTCCAGACAGTACTCCAAAAGGCTTGAATTGTAGGGCACGCCCACCACAGGTGGTACAGGGTGCCCCCACTGGCCCCACAACGCCAGCAAGTGTCCGGGATAGAGGGGATCAATCTATGTAGATCCGCTGGAACCTTGTACCAGCGCGTTAGGATCTTATACGAACATTCTTGCAGTTTGCTTAAGAGAGATCCCTTGTGAATGGCCAGGAACACCTCATCCCATTCCGGCGGAGATGGGGAAATACCAAGATCCCTCTCCCACAGACCAAGGAAAAAGTATCTGCATTATTCTGACCTCTCCGGGAGGCCATGTCCATGGAAAAGTGGATGAGGACAGAATACACAAGGATTTGTGGAAAAAGAAAGAAGACAGAGGAAAGAAAACAGAAGAACAAGATGATGCAAGAGAAAAAGCAGCATTGTGGGGCGAGACAGGGACACTGAGTGTGACAGCATGAGAAAGTCATGAGTAAGAGTATGTGAGAGTGATCCAAGGAGAAATCTGATTACCTTTTGTACTCCAGAAGGAACCCCCTCAAGTGTCAAAATTCACTAGCTTAACTGGATTTTGTTTGGGGGGGGCAAAAGCAGGAAGGATAGGTAGAATGGTTGAAGGACTGAAGTCTTTATTATGTTACTATGTCACACATACTTAGACATACACAGCCATACTAAAACACACTTACACATAAACACTCCTTCTAATACTAAAACACAATTACTTAACTCACCTTAAGACCCTCATTTTGCATGATGAGGTTACCTTTCTAAGGTAATAAGTACTGCCCTCACAATGTCTTTATAGGACAAGCTTTGGCAGACAGAGAACAAGTGCATACAAACATGACTATTCAATCATGAGCCAATAGGAACAGGAGATAGTATAAAAACTAAAATGAAACACTACTGGTAGAGAAACAGGAAGTTAATAGAAACATGCTGCAATACCTAAAGTCACCACTGGGTGGTAGTGTAAGGGTACAGCCATTACATTACATTACATTTATTTATAAAGCACTGGCAGATTCCGCAGCGCTGTTACAGCCAGTAGAACAATTTAGAAACACATATAATAACAAACTGGTGCAAAGGAGAAGAGGGCCCTGCTCTTTCGAGCTTACAATCTAGTCTAGTCTAGTGGTTGAGGGGGAAGTGAGACAATAGGAGAGGACTGCTTGGATGGGGATGAGTTGATCTGGTTCCGATGATGTGTTGAAGCTCTTGATTATTCAGATGGCTTGATTATGATGATGGTTGAGAATACTGAGAAGGAATGCTGTGAGTGGATTTTCAGAGAGGTTTTGAAAGTTGCATATGACGTAGAAAGTCTGACGAAACGGGGAAGGGAATTCCAAAGGAGGGGTGCGGCGTGGGTGAAATCCTTAATACGGGAGTGGGAAGAGGTAGCAATGGTAGAAGGTAGCCGCAGGTCATGAGAGGAGCAAAGGGGGTGGGTAGGGGTGTATTTAGTTAGGATACATATGTAAGGGGGTGTAAAGTTGTTGAGGGCTCTATACACCCAATATAGTACTATGTACAAACATATATACAGATATCAGAACGTCTTCATCTCCTAGCAAAAAAACTTTCTAAATGAGATGTGATTATATGTTTATAAATTCTAACAAATTGAAATTGCCTCTGAAATGATGCAATTTGTCCCTTTGTGCGTTGTCTACGCAAGGGTCCTTCCCTGAAAACCTCTGTAGAATATCCATCCCTAGTGACCTCCTACAGAATATCTAGAAAAGGTATAAATATATTCACAGCGCACATAGACAGACTTAATGCATTT
>VKOC01001782.1:0-12743 GCA_009364415.1 Spea multiplicata
ATCCTGTAATCCATAAACCATTTTAGTCGCCCTTCTCTGAACTTTCTCCAACATTTCTATATCCTTCTGGATATCCGGTCTCCATTACTGTACACAATACTCCAAGTGAGGTCTCCGCGGTCCTCTATACAACGGCCTGAGCTCTGCCCTCTATCTAATGCTAATACCTCTCGCTATACAACCCAGCATTCTGCTCGCATTACCTGCTGCTCTACTGCATTGTCTGCCTACCTTTAAATCCTCAGAAATAATTACCCCTAAATCCCTTTCCTCGCTCATTGAGGTTAGGACCGTATCACATATTCTATGCTCTGCTCTCAGGTTTTTATGCCCCAGATGCATTACTTTGCATTTATCCGCATTAAATGCCAATTGCCACAGCTCTGACCATGTTTCCTGTTTACCCAAATCATTTGGCTTCTCCTTCCAGGAACGTCAACCCTGTTGCAAATTGGAGAAATGGTCTGAGTACAGATCCCTGCGGTACCCCACTGGTAACAACACCTCGCTCCGAATATACGCCACTCACTACAACCCTCTGTTTACTGATCCATTCAACAACATTGGGATCTAAACTCAGAGATTGCAGCTTAGATCATGCAGAACTTTTCTGATGATATACAGTATATATAATGATCATATAATTATATTATATAACATATACACAACAGAGTAAAATAACTTTCGAAGTTGCAAGTGCAACATATTTTTTATTTAACGAACACAGACAGTAAGAACTGGAATATTCTTGGTCCGGATCTTTCCTAGGTTTGGCGCAGGCTGCCGTTTTCCTCAGGTTTGCGGTTTTTGTATCTGTAGATAAGGAATCCAAGCAGGCAGCAGCACAGGGAAAGCGATAGAACTGCCCCTAATCCGATAATAACGATCCATTTCATATCCGAGCCGCCCAGGCTGTTCATCGGCAGCTCTTTTGGTACAGTGACCATGGTTAGCAGCTTGCCGTCATCATCATCATTCCGATCAGCAGGCAGCGGAGCGGGGCAAACGTCCGGCAACAGCAGAAATAATATAACCATCAGCAACATCTTTCTCTCTCTATCCATCCAGCAAAGTGGTGATCTGCGCCTGTGTCCTGCACAGATACACGCAGCTTCACCTTTATTGCATCACAGATCTATGATGTCGCAGCAGCTGCTGTTACTGCTGGAATCTGTGCACCTGAGCTAAAGTGCAAAAATACAGTTTTATTTTTAACGATATGTTTGGTTTTGTAACCAATTATATGATTTTGAATGCACTCATCAATATAATATTACTGCAAATACAAAAAGACAGTTGTGAATTAACTGTGATATATGTTAGAACCAAAAAAAGGTTTATTACCAGTTGTGAATTCACTCCCTTCTACTCCCCCCACAAAGGCTGCCTGAACCATTCAACGGCAATCAGCAACTTAACAGGGCAGAGATAATGAGTAGGAATCATAGGAATTACGGCAGATAAGAACCATTTGGCCCATCCAGTCTGCCCAACCTCTGAGTACTTTCCTTAGTACCTGGTCTTATCTATCATATCTAGCTTAGCCTTATTGCCTACCCCATGCTTGCTTACATGTCTTTACTGTATTAACATCTACCACTTCTGCTGGAAGGCCATTCCATGAGTCCACTACCCTTTCTGTACAGTAATATTTCCTGATGTTGCCTTTAAACCTTTGCTCCTCTAGCTCGTGACTATGACTATTTCTTCTTTTAAATAAACTCTTCCTTTATTTTGTTGACTCTGTTTAAGTATTTAAATATTTCTATCATATCACCTGTCTGTCACGTCTTTCTTCCAGGCTGTATATATATATATAATATAAAGATCCTTTAACCATTTTAGTCGCCCTTCTCTGAACTTTCTCCAACATATCTATATCCTCCTGGAGATCCGGTCCCAATTACTGTACACAATACTCAGTACAACGGTTCTGAATATACGCCATTGACTACAACCCTCTGTTTTCTGTCACTCAGCCACTCCTCAATCCATTCAACAACATTGGGATCTAAACCCAGAGATTGCAGTTTATTTAAAAGTCTTCTATGTGGGACAGTGTCAAAGGCCTTACTGAAATCCAGATACGCAAGGTCTACTGCACCACCTTGATCAATTACTTCAGTCACCCAATCAAAAAAATCAATAAGATTTGTTTGGCTGATCTTCCTGAGGAAAACCCATGTTGTTTTTGATCTTGAAAGCCATGTGACTTCAGATGTTCAACAATCCTTTCCTTTAACATAGTTTCCATTAATTTTCCCACTACAGATGTAAGACTAACTGGCCTGTAGTTGCCCGACTCCTCCCTACTGCCTTTTTTGTGTATAGGCACAACATTCGCTACTTTCCAATCCCCAGGGACAACTCCCGTTACCAATGATTCGTTAAATATATCAGTTAACGGTTTTGCTAGTACACCCCCAAGCTCTTTTAATAACTTGGGGTGTATCCCATCAGGCTCCATCGACTTATTTGTCTTTACCTTAGACAACGGAAGTAAAACCTCCGCCTCAATAAACTCACATATTTCAAATGATTCAGTCTTTTTTCCCAACTGAGGTCCCATTCCATCATTCTCATCTGTAAAAACTGAACAGAAATATTCATTGAGGCAGTCAGCTAAACTTTTATCCTCTTCTACATATATGCCTTTTGTTTTTAGTCTAACTAATCCTTGTTTAACTTTCCTTTTCTCATTTATATATCTAAAAAATGTTTCATCTCCATTTTTACTGATAGGGCAATTCGCTCTTCTGCCTGTGATTTGGCAGTTTTTATAACTTTCTTTGCCTCTTTCTGCCTAATTTTATAGATCTGTCTATCTTCCTCACTTTGGGTATTTTTGTATCTACTAAAGGCTAACTTCTTGTCTTTCACGATTTTGGCCACTTCTGCAGAGTACCACAGCGGTTTCCTTAATTTTTTACTCTTACTGACCAACCTAATACAATTTTCTGTTATCTTCGATAAAACAGCTTTTACAAAATCCCATTTCTCCTGAACGCCATTTAAATTGTGCCAGTCTGATAATGACTCCTCTATACATTTTCTCATTTTAGAAAAGTCAGCTTTTCTAAAATCTAAAACTTTTGTTTTTGTGTGGTGTGACTCAGTCACTGTTCGTATATTAAACCACACAGACTGATGATCACTAGATCCCAAACTTTCACCTACAGAAATATCTGTTAACAAATCTCCATTTGTGAACACTAAATCCAATGTGGCCTTCTTACGAGTTGGTTCCTCAACCACCTGTTTTAAAGATAATCCCAATAAGGAGTTTAGAATATCCGCACTCCTCGTACACCAGTAGGATGGGCTGAATGGGGCTGATCTGTTGACAATCCCATGTTTCTTGGTTTTGTGGCTCTTAGTTGAGTGCAGGTTCTTATTTCCACAAACACCCTCCTCCTTTTTATATTATCCATTTTTTTTCATCTTTCAAAAACACCTTTTTTTCTGCTCCCTTAATGATTTTCAAGTCACAACTCAAACTTTTTTTTTTTCTTCCAACGTTTGAGAATTACGCAAAGTATTAGCATATTTATCACCAGGAACGAAACCTGCAAAGGTGCCACCATGTTTTTCGATGACTGACGTAATAACGTTGTCCTTCAACACAGAGACGCGGCGCCTTCATCTTTTAATATTATGCCCGTTTCCTCGCACCGAAAGCCTTCTAGGAAGGGGCCGAGGGTAACGCATTGATAAGGGCGCCACAAAGAGGTTGTCAGCGCTCCCCAGCTTGGATACAGACGCTATCGTCTTCAGCTCCATGTGAGACGAACGCTTTTCACAAGATTGATGTGACGGCCTAGAGTAGCGCTAATTAATCAGAGGTAGGAAGGACGTGTGCTTTGCATTCTTAATTAGCTGCACTTTTTAATTGCACGTTAAACCTATTTTAGAACTGGAAGAATGCTTCACATTTGTAATTTTGCTACATATCGGGTAACATTTGCGTCGTGTCTGTATCCAAATCCACAGAGCCTTGATTGTAGATTGTTTGAGGTCTAGAGGTGGCCAAGCTTGGAGTCCCACTGGCCCATTTGGTCAAAAGGTTCCAAAAACTCTTTCTTCTTGGGTGCTCGTCACGTTCCTCTCATTTCATGGTCAGGATCTGGCCAGGCTTTCCAGAAGACATTTATGGGTGGATCTGGTGGATCTGGTGCATGATATGTATGGTAAAATAAGTTCAGTGCCAGTGTTTTACTTATGTGTAAATACACACTCTGCGTCCCGATGTGTTACTTTTGTTTTGTGAAGCTTGGGAAGCCAGAACGCGCCTTGACAAAACAGCTCAGTTGAAGGCGTGAGTGATGAGCACCGCGGGAACTCTGTAAATGGGATGTATGAAGGTTTGGCATATGCTCACAGGGGAGAAGTGGCTGAGTTGCGGGTGTAGGAAGAAGCGTCAAACACTAACGATTTCTGCCTCGAAAATGAGAAGGAGGGAGATGAAATGTTTTGAGTAGCGAGACCAAGGCCCCACAGCGCAAGTGTTATTTTGAGATGTCCACCAGTCTCCAGATTTCCATTTTCACCGACTATATGTCTGTTAGATAAGTGGACGTGTATCTTTGCTTGGATAATCCTCAACTATCCATGTAACTATGTATCCAAGTGTGCTATGTTGTTATTTTCGTATATACTTTTTTGTACAAATGCCAGTTATTCCATTCCTTATTCCTCCGGCGTGTAAATTTATGATGGTAATTATCTTTCCTGTACTGAAGCTCTGAGATACGATTGTTTTGATTTCCCCATATCTATTTACGCTAATGATTTACTATACTATTGTAATGTCTTCTCCGTACGTCTTGCCAAATTATCTGCGGGCCGTGCCCAGTCTGTAGACTTGGAAAGTGGTTAGATGCAGAAACTATGCCCCCAACATTTAAACCCACGGTGGTACAGCTGGGCATGCTGATGACAGAAGGGAATATTCACAAATCATGAGTTTCTGATGAGATGGAACAGCTCGTGTCACGTGTGTGCGGTGAATGGCCAAACTGGTAGAGTTTGTCCTGCAACGTGGACCAAGTTGTCTACATGTAATTAATTATTAGATCTGTAAGGTTGATTCAACATGGTAGGCACTTTATAATGCATAGTCATAAGAGAGATGATCATCTTGTTGTCCAACCATACCGCGTTACCTTGACGCTCAAAGTTTACTGAATAAGCTCATCATTCTGCTTATATTAGATGGGTTGGTAATGAGAACCTGCAAGGGTCAACTGATGAGCATATGTCGGTCTGTCTTTCCAAGCTCTGCTAATTAAGACGTCTTTGAGAAGACCTTGAAAGAACTTAACCAAGGACACCGATTGTCATTAAGCAAGCATTGCCTACTGTTATCGTATCTACATAATGTAATCTTTTGGAATACTCGAGCATCATTATTAGTTTCATGTCTGATTTCAGGATACAGTTACTTTTCTTAACATCAAAGATTCATTATTTTTAAATCCAAACTAGACATACCACATGGGGGGGGCGCTCTCTGGTTTTCTGATTTAATTATGCCGTGTGTGATACAATGTGTTTGAATAATGTTTTTTTTTTTTAATTAAGTTGAAGCTAAAGACATTTTACCTTTCTCAAAAAAACATAAATTTTTTTAAATCCGGAGGGTTTTTAATTTCAAGAGTGTTGAACCTCTAATGTGACATTAATATGGCTGGGTAGTAATTTTTATTATGACATTTGACGAATATTTAAAAATGAAATTGGGCCCCGGTTTTACGGGATTAACAGTGACATCTTTTAAAGTATGAAATACAACTTGTCCTCTCTAGTACCGAGAGCGGCGGTAATTGTTAGATGGATATTGAATGCCACCATCGTCTCCTAGCCTTAATCTCAACGTAATTAGAGGACTTGCACAATAGAGTGTTTAATTTGAGCAGCTGCCAAGGCTCATTAACTTACAAAAGTACTTCCTAAGAAGCCTGTTGTTCATATGGTGACTATTGTACAGAAAGAGTTCCATGAAGTAAAAAAAAAGGAAATTTGCCCAAATTTGTCCATTAATCTTGGCATTCTTGTCGAGTGCGATTTGATACGGGGACAACGTAATTGTGCCACATGTAGGTATACTCATGATACTATTATAGTAAAGAAAAGGAAGTCTACTTTTATAATTGAGTTGGTGTCTAGAACATGGAGATTCTTCTTCATGTGAATGGTGATGGACCAAGACTGCCAACTAGCTTAGTAATATCCATACCACATGTGACACACACACTATATCTACAAATTCCTAGAAATGGGTTCCGCTTTGTGAGCCCCTCGTTCCAGATACCCCTCGTGCCCATCTATAGAGGAATTTGTGCCTATATCCATCATCGCCATGTATTTTATTAATACAAAATATAATTGGCTTCTTGTCAATTACTATTATTTTTGTAAGGTCAAAATGAGAGAAAAAATAATCCATACATAGCATTTGTGATATATATATATCTTTTTTTTTTTATTATGTTTTTATTTTTATTTCATTTATTTAATTTTTTTTAATATATTTTTTTAAAACTTTTCAAACGGCCAAAAACCTTATTATTGAATAACTGAAACAAAAATACACTGTGTATGTGTTGGCACTTTTATATAAATGTGTGACACGTAGCTCTGACAGCCTTGTTAATGTATTTTAAAGAAGACGGCTATCCATTCACTAATTAAATACAGCGAGCGCGATAAGTAATTTAGTTCCACCTAAAAATGAAAATGCAGTTTCTGAACATAAAATATTGCGGTTAGAGTGATGTCTGGAAAGGTGACGCATCATTATCAACTAATGTTGAAGAAGTGAAAAGTTGATGCCCTAAGCAGATAGATCTAAGGTGAAGATGTCCTAATTGGATTAATCTTCCTGCCTTGTGTGCCAAATGTATAAAATCTTTAATCTGTGTATCTGATGCCGATGGGATCGTTTTTTTTTTTTTAAGCAGCACTCGATTCTCTGATAGATGTTAAATATTTCCACAGTCCTAATTATGCCTTTTTTTGTCCAAAGGTAATCAAGGTAGCCATGAAAATTAGGATATAATGCAGTAACGCAGCGAATCCGATTGGTTCCGCTGTATTGAATCCTTAGAACACGGATCTCCATGCTGTTCTATCACATAGGGCTAATTACGCCCGTTCAATAATTACGCAATTGTCACACTGTAAAATACAGATTTTGACTAATGGGCTTGATTATGTTATTCTAAGATGTTGAAGACTTTGCAAAGGACGGGTATCTATGCATACTTGTGGCTAATTACATGCTAGTGGAAATTTTTCCCCCCTAATAACCACTTTTGTTATTGATTGAAAACCTGGTAATAAATTAGACTTCCACCCAATGGTAATTGTTACCCTAACAGGGACCTTTTTCAGAGAGAGCAGTGTATTCTTCATCCATGATCCTCAATTATAGTCCTCAAAGTCCCTCAACAGCAGAATTTTGCAGTAAGTTCTCATCCATGATCTTCAACTCCAGTCCTCGAGGTCCCTCAACAGCGGAGTTACTTAGGATCTCCTTATCAGTGATCCTCAACTCCAGTCCTCGTTTTTCCAGGATCCCTTTATCCAGTCCTCAAGGTCCCTTAACAGTTAATCCCCTCATCCAACCCCACTTTTCGGGTTGGATCCATCCCTTAATTAAATAATATCTGGGTATTTTTATCGATATCCCAAGACCTGCATGGGTTTTTGAAGAAATAAATCTGAAAATAACATTTTTGTAGCTTACTTTGTTAGAAGTGGACATGCAGAGGGTCTACAGTAGCAAGATGGGGTCTTTAACCCCTTAAGGACAATGGGCGGCCCCTAAACCCATTGAAAGCATTTTGAGCCCATACATGTACAGGCTTTGCCATTAAGGGGTTAATGTATAATGATACGCAAAATTATCATTATCTTTAAGTGCTTGTTAGTTCATTAACATACAGTTTTTTAATGATTTTATTTTCTTTTTTTCCCCCTTTTAAATAACTAAAGCCGTTGTTAGCCGTTGAAGATCTGTTGTTACAGGTGGGATGCGCGGGTATTGTTACATCCCAGTTGATGTAGTTAGGTGATTTTTAAGTGTTATATATATTGTTTTACACCCTAAATCATTGCTACAGGTTTTAAAAAGGCTTGAATGAGAACCATTTTTAATCAGCCTCCTACTGCCATTCCTCATTCCGCTCCCGGAAAGCTTTTCATTAGTGGAGGAGTAGTGTTTATAATTAAAATGTGAAATACATATGTTTTAGATAATAACAGATCATGCTATTGTTTGTTTACTCTGAATAGGCCTTCGACTGGAAGAAAAAAACATGCCGGAGATAAACATGAAATAGAATGAAGAAATATAAATCAATAATATAATTACATACCATATTGGACTAATCAAGGGGGGGTCTCATGATAAATATTTTTATTAAGCTTTAAATCCAGCACTGAGGACCGTACCATACCCCCAGCGCTGTGGACCATACCCCCCCCCAATATTTTGGGTACTCAACCCCCCACACACTGAGCTGATGCTTTATGGCAATGCTAATGAAGTCCGTTCCTCCATAGACTTACATTAGTCAAAGAGTCCATCTGGGTGATTAAGACTGAGCCATTCCTTTTACTACAAAAGGGTAATAAGATTAATCTCATGGCAGTATAAATGACCGTCAGGCTACAAACAAACCTTAGATGGCCCAGATGGTTCCTATATGCATGAAAATTCATTACTTCATAAAAGTCCTCGTTATTTATATAAAGTCCCCCCCCCCCGATATCTGAGCATAAAATTAGTCAGAAAACTTTTAATTATAATTTTGAACAATGTTCCCATTTTCATAGGTTTAAGAAGCACAACAGCAGCTAAGATCTAGATTTAAACTGCGATAAGAGGTGGTTATTAATCTAGAAGTTGGTGTTGAAATGACAGGTGACAGAGAAATGGTGAAAATGCTCGAGTTAATGAAAAATTATTAACGTATAAATTATAATTAAATCACACTCTCCTGGTTTTTCTCCTTTGTGCTAATTGTACGATATTTGAAATGTTAATATTGCCTCTTTACTCTTCCTATATGTCATTAGGTGTGAACATTAGATACTTTTGGAACAGAAGCACCCGGGCTTACCCCGAAAGCGAACAATACTAACACAGACCTCTAATTGCCCCCGGGCTAATGAAAAGTGAGAGATGGGAATAACGTGTCATCCCTCCATCGCAAATCAAACCTTAATGACTTTTAGTGGCATAATTATGATGTTATCGCTAAAGAATGTATCTTTGAAAATTAGAATAGAAGGCTTAAAATTGGAACAACCAGATTAGAATTTGCTGTTTTTGTAGACATCCTTGTGTCATTGTCCCTTCAGTCATTAAGCTGACGTTATTGGAATGAGTGATCTCTCCAAGACCAACCTTGGTCGGGGGGGGGGGGTGCGGACATATCTTTAATATTCTGGAGATTCTATGGGTGGCATCGTGTATCTAGACGGAGACTAGACGGGGCCCGCATGGCATATTTCTGCGGGCAAATTCTGTTTTCATATGTATATGTGTTGGTTACCTAAGAATGTATTTTTGTTACTGAAGTAAGTCCTTTAGAAGTCCTTTATAAGTTGCCATAGTCTGGGATTTATTGCCATATTGTTTGCCCCATGTTTAAATCAAAGTACAGTAAATTAACAATATCTTGAACGAGTTACTGAGGATTTAACTTCAATGAATGTAGTGCTGGGGGGAAAAAATGAAAAACAATACCTGCTTGCCTGGAATTCTTGGCCCAAATCAGAGTTTGGAAACCATTCAGGTTGGAGGAATGACCCGGGCGTCAGGAATTAATTGGTGCCGCCATTGCTTGTTTACCTTAAAGTCACCGCGGAGAACGTCGCTCAGTTTTGTCTGAACGAGGCCATTAAAGAGTCGCTGTCTTTCAGGCATTTGCTGAACGGCAAATCCAGGGTCAATCAATTGAGGTTCTAAAATCATGGAACCAAAAGCATCTATAATTTTTCTAGTCTCAGAATGTCCCATTTGTACTTTGTTGGGAAGCGATATAAATATTAATTGGGTTCCTGCCTTGTATTGGGTATCAAGACACCTATGGACAAAAAATCTACCAAGCTGTGGAGGTCAAATAGGATCCTTATGTCCCGACTCTGATTTACTGTCTTCTCACTGGGTCAGTGTATCATATAAATAGAATTACATGTATAATGCCCACAGTATAAGAGAAAATTATAACCGTATGGCTTCAATACCTCGATGGCTTCAATACCCTTGCTGGCAACTGAATAGTTTTTTAATGACTTCTTAATTGAGATGCCTGCATTCCAGTTGGGAAATCCAAAGATTGTGGCTTCTTTTTGTGGCCCTTGAGGACTGAAGTTGTGCTGCCCTGATATAAAGCTGCGAAATGCTGGAAATTGGGGAAAACGCACCGCGGTCAATTCAACAGAAAATCACTCGATCAAAAAAAAAACGAGAGGATAAACCATGCATGAGGACGTTTGATGTCTCTAAACCATTAAGACGAAGCAGGTCAACTGCAATGTCAAGAGGATTAGAGAAACTAATTAGGTTAGTCCTGGAAAAAAAATGGAAAGTTTTCATTGTAACGGCTTGGCTCTTTTTAACATGTTAAGTGCTGGATGAAGTTATACTGTCTGCTGTAAACCACGGCTCTTTTTTGTCATCCTTTGGTGAACACAACCTTTCTCTGACGTGTAGTTAACCGGCTAACCTTATGTTCCGCCGAGCAACGTGTGAAAGATGACGTTAACGCTCTAGGTCGTCGTTGCGGTTCTTGAGGAGTTAAGGTGGGAATTTACTTTCCTGAGGTCGTTGAGAGCTGACATGTGAATTGAACTGGTTGTTGAGTTAATCAATTAAGCCTCTTGCCGCATCCATGATTGGCCCGTTGCATGCTCTCTGCTCCCTTTGTGTTCCGTCTCCCACTTTCTCTGTTAGTTTTTCTTTTGTAAAGAAGAAACATTGTATCAAAAATTAAGCAGAAAGATACAGACACTCCTCTATTTCTCCTCCCTTTGTGTTTTTACGCAGGTTTTATTGGTATCTAATTTTGTGTGTCAAAAGCCAGGTGGGAGTGAAAGAGGTGGTGGGTAAAAGCATGAGGGCAACAGGAGGTGGTGGGACCTTCCCAGGTCCCCACCACCTGGAGAATAAGCTACAACTTTTAACGCTCCAATGAATCTTTAGATTCATTCATTCATTTATTCATTCATTCATTCATTGACCTATAGATAGTCTATGATCACTGCCAGTTGTACGAAACGCGTTGGGCGGCGGTCTATATACCGAAGGCAAAACTCATAATGCGCTTGGTTAAGGCTGGATATTTTAACTCCGCTAATAAATGGTTTTAAGTACATTGGTCATCCTCTTCGCGTGCCAGCGGTGGACACCATTTTCCTTTTATTATGTGGTTGTAAATGCGCGCGTCTGTGGTTTGTGGAAGGAAAGCGCGCCGTATATATTAATCATTTTTTATAATTATTTTAAATTGTGGTAGATTTCGCAGTTTAAAAATACTGACTTCATAAAACTTATTCTAATAATCCGTGATTCATATTTACATAAATTCTTAATTTAATGTCCCTCGCCTGTGCCAGCCAATATTAAAACTCTTTTATTTTCCTAAAGTAGCTGGTGCTCGAGATCCTTCTAAGCGCGATTCTTGCATACAAAGTGGTTTCAACTTTTCATTTTTTAAACTTAATTTGCAAATTAAAATAGTTTTTTTGTAAATTAATAATAATAATACTAAAAACGGTATTATGCAAATGGTTAACACGGCCATGTTATGTAGCCTGTGCTGGTGGTCTTTTGGGGGCATTTGCTCCCTTAGCGACTCAACAATATAACTCATCAATTCTGTTGATCATCAGGAGATCGGCTCCTGCATTGTAACCTAAAAACGATATGTTTTATATTTTCCTGTGTGGTTTGGAGGATGTTAAAGTGTGTTAAGTACACTGGTAGTTCCGTTAATTTCTCAGGAGATCAGGTCCGTTATCATAAAAGTGGCAGCGCCAGTGATTCACAATCTGGCTACCTGTTACATTGTAGCTTTTTGTTGAAAATGCTTTCCGATGTTTCAGTAAAGAGGCCGTTCTATTCGCCGGGGACCTAAAATTAGGACGCGTTTTGATGATTGGCAGTTATTTTTCCGGATGATTTTGGCGAAGGGGCAGCAGCTGCATTTAACTCGCTGCGTCCAAGAAATCTCCGCTCGCGATTGCCTTTTGCGCGATGCGCCTTTTTCGGCCTGCAAGATATGAAACCGAAATCCAATTAAATCCGGTCCAGCCAGTGACCTTATAATCATTTTCTTGCTCTTAGGGATTTTTCATTAGGTCAGGATGCAAATTCACAATTTTCTGTGCAAAAGCCAATCAAGTTTAATACGTGTCATTTATAAGACATAAAAAAAAAAAGAAAAAAAGTATATAAAAAAGGTAAAAAAGAAAAATGTCCAGGTGCCATTTTCAAAACCCTAAGATATTTACATCGTTAGACCATTAATATGTTATTATTATTATTTTATTATATTAAGATGGCATATGGATGCAAATATTCATACTGCTCTATTTCTGAACATGGTCTGCATACTCCGTAAATTGGGGTCTTATGCTTGTTTTTAGAGGCTTTCGTGTTTTTCGACATGTTGGGGGTCTACAAACCCAGAACCATGGGTTACGCTGTGGTGCGTAATTAAGATATGGCGGAG
>VKOC01001783.1:0-35858 GCA_009364415.1 Spea multiplicata
ATATATATATATTGTAGGGGACAGCTCACGCATGGGGGGGCAATGACGGTATCCACACAGGTTTCAAACGTAAAGCGTGTTTATTTAGATGTTGTAGTCACAGAGCACCTTGCAAACAAAACAAACTCTAAGCCTGTCCGGCTCTAACTAAACATCCGGATACCTCTCTATAAGCATAAGGTCTGGCACAAAGCAACGTAACAGGTTTTGCATGGGTAAAGCTTCATACCTGGTGGGCTGCAGCGCTGGCTGTAGCTGCTCCTTCACTCAGTTTCTCCTCCCCCTTCAAACCTAACAGCCCTCTCTTTTAAGGCTTCCTCCCCAGTAATGAGCTTAGGAAGCCGCACCTGGGGGCTCCTGGGTTTGCTACCATGCCCGGCTGAGGAAACCAGGTGAGATATACATGCCATCAACCACTCTCCCATACACTTTACCACAATATATATATATATATATAAATGTATACGGTAATACCCAGTGTAAAATATGCAGACATTATAGCTGGTATGAAGTACTCCAACTGTGACCATAAACATTTTTTAGTCACTTGGAAACTGAATTAAAATATGTCATTTATCTGCCTTTTATATCATAATTAAATTACATTGGAAATTACTATGATGGCAACTTTGAGCAGTTAAAATCAGGAAAGTCTGCAAATGTGAATATATTATTTTGGCCTTATTTGACAGCTATCTAAAGTACTCTGTAGCCATCTCTGTGTCGATGTATTTAAAGCAGCTCTACTAAGTAGAATTGATTTGGATTTTAAAAGCAAGAACTTCCTGAATGTCATTATAGGACTGTGATGGCCCATTGATTTAGTGCTACTGAGCGCTGTTCCACATTACAGGTGTACATCATGTGCCATGGTCTACAAGATCTGCATTCATTGCAATGATTCTCTGTCTGTAGGAACTGATTAGCAAGTCTTATAGCTGCAAGATCCTAACGAGATTACCTTCAAAGTGTCTCAGCATTCTTTCATTGAACCTGCCAGTTCCAACAAGGAATAACTGAATAGTACCTAATTCATATATTAGATGCTAACTGGATATTGAATGTCTTATACAATGAATGCCAAAACAATATGAGGTATAAGAAAGGATTCTCTCTTAGACTTTGGACTGGACTAAAAGCTACTGCAAAGATCACCCAGAACTGCAGGTCTTTAAAAAGCTAGGCATCCAGTACTTTTAGGTTTTTCTTTTTACTCAATAATAATAAAAACATGAAAACAAAATAATTTTACAGCTAAAAAGAACAATATAGCAGAATGCACAGCACATAAAGATCAAATGATAAGGTTTTACCCCCTTCTGCAAGAATCTATAATTCAATGGATGCCTTATCTGTAGGAGTCAATTTCACAATCCTCAAAAAGAGCAGAGAAACAACGATAGCTTGACTATACTGGAGTAGGACAGACGAAAATCCACACGAATCACAAGAATAATAGAAACATTACCAGCAGGCCAGCAAAGTAGTTTATTCCACATGTATCGGGGCGATATGAAAAGCACATAAAGAAGAAAAACGTCCTGTTTCCCGACATGTTTATTATCGTTTTAGAAGCCTTATACTGATCAAATTGTGAAGTTAATACATCTTTATGGCTGTGATTATATATAAAGACACATATAATTCTACCAATTTATTTTTAACTAAGACATCTACATTGCTTTATATAAAGACCAAAACATAATAGGTACAGTAATTTCACCAATGCATTACCTACCTGGCCTTATTATTATGATCCTGTGCTGATCTTCATAAAGCCCATAGTGAGAGTTTCCAATCTAGCTGCTGTATTTTTTATAGTTGCAGATGTGACACATTCATTACTTTTATTGGCGGTATCACTTATTTAATTTGAGAAATAGAAGGCAACATTTGAGTTAAAGGAAGAAAATATATGGATATGCTGCCTTCTAAAATCACAAAACAGGCATTTCTGCCAAATCAAAATATTCTAATGACAGAATATTTGTCAACACCATGTAGTCCAGGCAACAAATGCAGTGAGAATAGATCTCTGACTTAATGCTCAAATGACAATATATGTTATATGAAAAAAGTATGAATTGAATTAGTTTGGGGTTTACTGTGGCAGTGACTATGCTCAGCATAAGACAAACATAGAGTTTTTTTCTCAAGGGCACATCATGCACTGCATAGCCATTTTTAATTGTGTTCCAGAAGATAAAGTTAGACATCATCGCTGTGCACGCGGCTTCACTGCTGTGAGCTGGGATATGACATCAGCGACTACTTGGCGCCCCTCTCTCTCCACCGTTCACAGCCACCTGAGTGCTGTACACCCCATGCGCCCACCCCAGCGTGGCCCTGCCGCTGAACTTCTATAGAGATGAGCAGGGACAAGGTGGCAGGCAAAAGATTGCATCATCAGGTAAGCAAAAGCGTTTTCTTCAAACCAGCTATTTAGGGAACAATACGGCAAGCCTTGCTTTTATGTGTGAAATATTTATTAACACTTTAAATATGATTGGAATATGTTTATCCTAAAGATAAAACACGACCATGCACCGCTTAACGTAGTGGTCCTAAACAAGTAGAAAGCAATGAGTAGGCTTGATAAGCCAAATGGCTTTATGATGTGATACTTCATGTTCATACATTGTCACCAACACCCGTAATGCAACAAATACATAAACACAGAAATTTTTTTTTTTACATTTTTATTTACAAAATGTATTAAAACTTTATACATGCCTCATTGAAATGAGGTTTTGTAATCTGTCCACACATGCAGTTATTTATTTTACAGCCATACATTTGCTTGGCAATTTTACTGCTTACCAAACCGCAGTTAAAAAAAAAAAAAAAAAAAAAAAAATTCCAACTAAACAAAATAAACAAGAAATTACAAATAAAAAAGCGAAATATTCTACTGCTTACCTTTTGCAGTTATAGCAGGAAATTGTAAGCAATCAATATTTTTACATGCATTTTTGTTAAAAAAATACTGAACACCCTTGCTTCTGCATGAAGCTCACACTCTTTAAAATTAATTTCATTAATGTCATTCAACAAACTTACATGTTTTACCCTATTCTTTGACAAATGTTGCCATAACATACTGGTATTTTGGCCCCATTATCTAAGAATGGGTTAAATAACATCTAAGAAAAAACATTTTAATATTTTTTTTTCTGCACAGCTTTTGTTTCCCATATTGGGATATTAATAGCATTTAGACCTTGGAAAAAAATAAAATCACAGTTCCGTTATTAGAAAGTCCCATTTCTCAGCTAGCATCCGACAATAATTTCCACAAGTCTTTTCTCTATAGTATGCTGCTAGCTGAGACAGTTTGAGACCAGAAGGCCTGTTGTCATATTATTTTGGAAATAAAGTACATTACATATCTGCATTTTTCATAACAAGACAGCTATAATGTATCATGTGTTTAATGGAGCTGATAAAACATTATTTTCTATATGTTGATGGTGCTTGGAGGGCCTGTGCTTTGCAGGTCACGTACATTTTGAGTTGGACACATATCATGATCATTCTCACAAAGTATGTTTTAACAAAGGGTCATTGTTTATCTTCCATCCATGGCTCAAGGGACAATGCAATGTGAAGCGGAGGCAGTGATGGAAGAATACAGAACAAACAACACAGAGAGGTCCACAATGTAGAGGTATCAATGCTACAAGGCTTAGGGGATGGAGATGAGAGCAAAGTATTTGACTGAATACATATGGGTATGCACGAATAATACTTAACCCCTTAAGGACAATGGGCGGTCCGTAAACCCATTAAAAACTATGCATTTTGAGGGGTTTTGTCATTAAGGGGTTAACAAGGTGGTAAGGCAAATCTAGCACTGTATATGAGAAATGTCTGAGGGCTACGTCAATAGAAATATAAAACATTGTACACAGCAAAAACTAGGTCCTATCATCTGGAAGTAGGATTATTAAGGACTAACCAAATAATTCCCATTACATGATTCCATAAACAGGTTTGACATAATGCTCCAAAAATATCTCGCTGCTGATTGACCATTACTTATAACTGTATAATATATATTGTTAGATGTCACAAGCTTGTAATCAGCTTTGCTTGCTGGTTAATATTTTTGTTTTATAAAACCTAGCAACAACAACAACAACAACAACTTAAAAATGGGTATGCTTGTCATGGTACATCGAAAACATAAAATGTGGCCTCTGTAAAAAAAAGTATATATATATTGTTTATAAATGTGTATATACGTATATATGTATCTATATTAGTGAACAATAATAGTGACTTCCATCCGAATTTATATTTGTTTCCATGACAGGATTACAAATTTCTCAAAACTATAAAGCTCAAACAAGCTTAAACAAGGCTCAATGTTTAATGTGGATGGTTAATTTATATCACAGTAGAAAAATCATGGCTCAATATGTATCTGTTATCCCATCATGGACTGATATGGCCTTTGAGCTGGGAACCTGAACATAATACTCCACCTGGAATGTTAATAGTTAAAAAAAAAATCCATCATAATCATTTCTGACTTATTTTGTTTTATTAAAGCAGAGAAACTTTAGGATGAACTGTCAAGTTCAAGAGAGTTGGCTTTACATTAGTATATATGAATCTCTATAAAAGCATACACAGCTTTTCAGTTAAACGAGTTATTATTGCATGCCACAAATAGAATGTTTATATGTATCAAATTGTATGATTAAAATTACTAATTGAAGAACTCTACATTAAAAGGCTTTTTTCTATACTGGAATTTCATTTAATGTCCGAACCTAAAAATATGCACACACAAAAAGAAACACGTTAAGTCATCAAATACTCCATTGCACTGACCAAAAAATTGTCTCCTTCTTGTGCATATTTTATCAATTTATGCGCGGAAATAATTTTGATTCTACGTATCAAGTGGATTGTGTCTGCTTAACCCCTTCATGACAAAGCCTGGGCTCACAATGCATTGTCATAAATGGGTTTAAGGACATTTTATATGCTGTTAAACTTTTTTAAAGATTCAGTGGAGAATTCTTACATCTATCACCCTTTTTGTACCTATGTATCAAAACTTCCAAATCAAGAAAGAGATCTTTGAAGCAACAGTATGTAAAATCCAACCATTCATACAACGGTCAATTGTATATTATTTGATATCTATCAAAGATGGTATGATTATAGTTTCAACAATTTAATGTTATAAATCGGCTTAAGTATTCAATACGCCTTAAGCTGCACCTGGGCGATCTACAAACATCAAGGTGGTATAAGCCATACATGGCATAAATACGTTGGGTTTTTTTCAACTTAAACGGATAATTAAATACTCACAATACAAAAATGTGCTATTTTGTTAAAATGTATATATATATATTACAAAAAATATTATAATACGTTCTGATTGCATGGTTTTTCATAAGAACTATACACTCACTTGAGTTTGGTTAGAATCAATATACTTCCACGCAACACCAATCATCATTTTAGATGCATTCTACATTACATGCTAGACGTGGTGTCTTCACATCAATACATACAATACAAATGTAACATACAAATGGTTATTTTTGACATGATTCTCAATGAACAGAAGCCGGTGTTTAGCACAAACGCACACCTGCCCATGAAGTAACCAATTCACTTCAATTTGTTTTATAGGACGATTTGAAGTCCTTTGAGGGAATGGCTTGCATTTCAAATATAAGAATGTGAAATACTAAATACGGTATATAATCAAACCTATTTTTACCCTTATGCTTTACATTCATGTTACTGATATTTTTGAAGGACAAGTAAAACCACACTTATAACGTAAGGAAGAACAGAAACAGTAATATTAATTCTGTGTCGAATAGTGTGCTCTCCCAAATACAACTCTAAGGGTGACAATGTACTAACGTCTTACCAGTGCATTCACTCCAGTAACATGCTAAAAGGATTTCTAGTTTCAAATGTTAAAGCGCTTTAGAATTTCATCTTTTATATTTTTTTTCCTTTCTATTATACCGGATGTCAGCATTCCCGTTTTTATTTATTTTATTTTGCGTTATCACATTGAACGTTATGTGCCTATATTGGCATTAATGGATTTCTCTGCATGTTCTTCCCCTGGCAGTATGACTGCTTTCAGTCAAACATATAGCAAAGTGGCTACACTGAATGTAATACAAATATACGTTTACCTATAGTAGAAATGTGTTTTCTAACCACAAGAAAGACTGAATGCACCTTTAAAGTGCACACAGAGCATACAAGGCCCTGTAGAGTGCTATTAACAATGGCTTTTATAGAACTTGTACTTTACAAGAGTACATTTTCTGTACACGAAGGTCTTGACTTGTGGCCAGCTTACATGTTTGTTTTCAAGCAAAGCATTAGCGTTTCAGTGATGATTTGCATTGTTTGGAGTCTCAGAATGGTCCGTAAGGCACTGAAGGAAAACAAAAAAAATCAGTTCTTTCTACTAAAAGTTCTGCACCATCAGCAGTTTGGGTCATCCCTGACACCAAAGAAAGGGTTTAACTGGCTCAGGTGGTCAGGATCTAAGAGGAAGCCTTGTTCTTATACGTTCATCCTACGCCTTCATTCTTTCTGTTAAACACCTGCAAAATATATCAATACAATGATTTAAATAACATGGGGGAATGCAGTTCATTGCCATCTTAGGGTTATACAATTCATTTGATGCACACATTCTAGTGAGTAAACATATTTTACACTTAATTTGAGAAGAGAAGCCTCAGTTCTTTAAATAGACAATTAAAATGTTCTAATCACACAAACACTTATCTTATTGTAGCTCAAATCAAATACATTTGGCAGATAACCGTCCACTATTACATTGAGAGCTGTCATAGTTGGAAGCAATATTAATTTGTCATGTGTCCTGAGCATCAACATTGTCCTACATCTTTCACCATTTATGACTACTAATTGTGAATTAAAGATCTAAAAACAGGAACATTTAAGCTTTCTTCCATCATCTCCTCTGAAGACGGAGCTACAATGAAAAAAAGTAAAAACAAAACAGGTTAACCCAAAGCAAAACATAGCAACACCGTCTCTTACTGGGCCTAGGCCGTACCCTTAAATTTTAACACTTTCTGTTCCATAGACGTTGTAGCCTTCTCTGTATGTAGCATAATTCTGGGTGCTGGTTGCTGGTGGAGGTTTAAAGTTTTGTGCATTCTTTGTGATTTTCATTCTTTTGGATTCTGCCCGTGACTTGTAGCAGAATTCTATCAAGGCCACCATCATGGCTAATCCAAGACCTCCAACCAGTATATAAAACACCCCTGCGACATTACTTAGACTTAATGCGCTTGTCTTGTCCTAAGAGAAATGAACAACTCTGTTAGTTTCACTGGATACTTTTTTTTTTTTTTTTTGCACAATTCATGCCAAATTAGCTCGTCTTCAAACACAAATTGGATACCATGCTAAAAAGAATCCCTTATTCTGACTCGACATCTTAAGCTACAGTTATGATTCACAATTTATAGCTTTTTTAATTATATATTTTTTGCACATGACATTTAAGAGCTTATCCTAGATGTGTGTCTTCAAAGATTTAACTACTATGGTGACATCAAAGTAGATAAAATTAGTTAACTACATGGAGGTACTACAAAACGTAATACATGTATTTTGTAAAATCTATACACTTTGTAATGAATGTAAAGAATATATAAGTATACATAACACGTGGTATTTTTTAGGTCAGCACAAAGTCTATGCTTACTTTTAATTGCTGAAAATATTACATATTAAAAATAATTTTAAAATGAATAATACATACAAGGTCATCTAGCTGCTAAAGTAAATTCAAATTACACCAAACTTTTGTATGTCATAGTAAATGCTTAAACAATTAAAACAAAGTCACAGTTTTTATAAAGAACTGTGAATTGTTGGTTATAATTAATCTTTAGTAATATATGCTTGAGAGTGATTAAACAAAACCTTATTTCAACAATTAAATTGAATCTTACTACTAATCTGAAAATTAAAAAAAAAAATTGGCTTGGAGCGTTTAGGTTTTTTAGGTTTATTAATATATATGTTAAAAAATATGTCACCTTCATTTCAAGTGTATGCAATGGGTTGTGTTTAAGGTTAATAAATGTAATAATCAGTGTTTAATTCTATAGTGTGCTATTTTTAACACTTCCAAAATTAGACAACAATAAAGTAAGTAAACGCACGATAAATATGAATGTTGAATGAAGTGAACTAACCAACCATCTAATAAAAAAACATAAAAAAATAGAGGGGGAAAAAAAGTAAATCAGTGGAAAGTGATTCATCGCTGCAGATGTTAAATTTATCTCGGTAAACAGATCAATCTTTTTATTTTGATAATTAAAATGTATGACTATGTATTAGATTTATTAATATGTTAAAAAAAATGTAAAAAATATGTACTTTTTAATGAGCCTGCCTTGTTTAAAGGATGTGTAATGTAGGGTTGTTTGGAAAGGCCTGCAGTGTTTTGAACATCAACACAGTATGAAGGTTACATGAATTATGGTTTATTATACTTTAGTTCTAAGAAACTGCATGTCATGTCTTAAATGCGGTGTGTCCTTCTACGACATTTATACCATTCTGTGTTGGGAAATACAGTTTAACTAAAAAAAATAATAAAAATAATTGTGTGCATGAAAGTGAGTAAAATGGGACTTCTAATCAATTCAAAAGACCTTCTGCGACTGACCTTACTTCCGGAGTCCTTGGCTCCACATTCACCCTTATCGTACCACCATTTGTTTTTCAGCTTGTCTAAGATGCCTTGTTCACTGAGTTTCAATACTGCAAGGTTTACAGGAGTTCTTCACGTGGGAAATAACATAAATAACATTATATTATGTTATTTTATGTTATTCAAGCTTAATACTACTTTCAAACTATACAAAGCGATAAAGCAGGGATCCTGGACACAAAGAGCTTGAACTGCAGGTAACCTGAATATCACCGTAGTTTTAACACTATCAGTGACACAATATTACCAGGTCCTGCCTATATCGCTTTGAGTAATCGGCACACACTGTTAAAAGAATAACGATATGTTTCACCAGGTTCACAATGCCTGGCTTATTTAATAATCTCTTGCAGGAGCTGTTCTAGAATGACATGAAAGATCTGTAGTACCTCTTCCACTGAGAAAGGTGAACCATGGGCTTGTGTTTATTCTGTATATAACACTTACTGAATTTGAAAACGCGTTATCCGTTATCACAAAACTGAAGCTATTAACATTTATTTCAACTACTGTGACTTTTTTACTCTGTTATATGCAATGCAATTAAAACATTATCCGCTAGTATAATTGAGAGGTGAGGAAGGTTCAGAAGAAGCACTCATATCCGATTGCACTGCTAGTAGATAATTGAGATTTTTAATTAATAATGTTCTGTATTTTAACAGTCCACTCGAGAAAATGCCCCCAAAAAGCAACATTTGATTAATTACTTTATTAAAGCTGACTTGGCGGAAAATAACCACATATTTTCACAAACCAATAAGGATCTTACGAGATTTCATTGCTTGTGTTAATAAATATTGTAAAACAATATTACCATACTACTATATTGTTCTTAGGGGCCACTTAAACGATCAAAATTAGCCACATAAAAATGTTTTCCACCATAATATTTTTCTCTAAAAAACATAATTACTACATTTATTGCATTAAGGATGAGACACTCCAAAAAAAAACGTCAGCGCCGTGTCCTTACAGAAGCCTAGTTACATTTTAGAGGCTCAATGTGAGATGAATTTAATAGCATGTAAAGCATGTTCTTTATCCCCAAAATGCATTGTTTCCAATGGGTTTAGGGACCGCCCATTGTCCTTAAGGGGTTAAATCACAGGCAGTGCCCTAGCTATCTTCCTATTATTGATACAAGAGAAGGGTGTGATTAGTGATGTACAATTGGAATACACCCATGTGGTTCCAATAGGTGTAGTTGCTGTAAATTTGTTTGTACAACTAAAACAATTCTTTCTTCTACAAATCAACAGAAATTTTAAATTCGAGACGATATCAATTGCGATAAAAAAAACATTGTTTGTTTAATTACTTGTAAACAATGACGGATAAAATATGTGGGGTGTACTAGTCAACTTCCACAAGAAAGAATAAAAGAACATATTTATGCTATAAACTGTAATGACATCAAATCTCCAGTCAATAGACCTTTTTCAAGCATGTAGGTGGTAATACCTGGTTTATTTCCACTTACAGGAATAGAGCATTGTAAACTAGGGATAAGAGGTGGTCTTCAACATAAAAGAGGTCTTCTGGATATTTCAAATGGGCACTAGGGCCCCACTGGGTATTAATCGTCAATGGGATTACTAGTGGATAATTTAGCATTAATTATTTATATTTATATTTTTCATTTGATTTGATGCTGATGATTGGATATGTAATATGTATAATTTTGCACTATTTAAATTATATTTAATTGATTGGTATAATGATTTGATGAATTCATGTATTACTCTTAATTTATTTATTCAATCAATTCTATAAATTACATTTCCATATGATTTACATTGGGAACACTACTCCAGCAAAACTTCTCTGGTCTCATATCTCAATTTATTACATTTATTTTGCTGTCATTTACTATTGGTTCGGTATCCAATTATCACATGTTAATTGGATTTCATGGAACGTATGTGGTCATTGGATGCTATTTCACTTGGGTGGAGAGGCTTTCTGATTGGTCTGTTATAGTTTTAAAAATATGGTGAAGGCTGTATGGTGAACGTCTATGATTACCGCGTGAGACGTTTACCTCCATTCTGGTTTTTATACTGCACATGGATTTTTACAAATACTAAAAAAAATTCTATTTTTATATTCTACCGGACTCACTTTGAATACTTTTTATACTTTATGTTCTTACATAAGCAATGAAGGATTTTGTTAGTGTATATTGTTGTTAAGAAACTAAATTTAGAGCATCTGATGTACTATTATTAGTTGTATTTAATGTCGTTGATAGAATGTCAACACATTACTTTGTGCTATTACAGTGAAGGGAGAATACAACATGAACAATAATGATAATCCATGAAAAATACTGGGACGGAATGCGAAGCATAAAAAGCCCCACAAGCCTACAATCTATATTCTAATTTTATGATATTCAGACAAATACTGAAAATATTTTTTTATTGGTAATTGGTTTATTATTTAGATTGATTCATTTAGTTTGCTTTGGAGTACCCTTGTCAATCCTTGTCCTAATACTAAACAAATTTACCAACCAAGGGTCTTTATAGCCCAGTGATAAAATATCAAATGATTTGACTCTTTGGAGCATCATTAATGGGTACAGAATTAGAATTTAAAAATAAAATATATTAATGGAATCAGTTACAATATGAGGGACTAACTAAGGAAGTTAGGGTAGGATAAATAGTTGGAAACAGGAGGAACGCTGTGTTAAAGAACATGTACCCAATAAAAGCTATTGTTTCAAGAGGGATGAATATAAATATTCTTGCCAACTTAATGTCAACGTATTTTGCTTCTTCACTTAAATCCACAGGTGACAGATTTTAAAAGGATGTTTTTTCTTCAATAACCCTCACAATAATAGCATTTTCTCCAGTGTCACAATGCATTATCTTCAGCCTACAAACTATTTAAGAGCATCTTTACAGTAAGCAAATTGTAACTCTTGATACCTTACTTTCTGAGTGGAAAAGGCATCCAGAGATAAAGACCAAGCGATCATTTATTTAACTTCAACAGCTACTGTATAAAGAATGAACATATTGCTCCATTACTTGGTTTCTTAACATCTGGACTTTATGTTGGTTACTGAAATAACAGTCTTGCCGATTACTCTTGACTATGGTACCCGATTGTGGTGACATTGAGGCTGACCTTGGAGTCACCTCCCCCGCTGCCGCATTCTCCTTTGTCGTACCACCATTTGTTTTTCAATTTGTCCAAGAGTCCTTGCTCATTCAGTTTTAATACTGCCAGGTTAACAGCATTTCTTGAAACGATAAAACATAACTCGTAAGAAAATGTACAGGAGACTTAAGCATAGAGTTGTGCGAATGTATTTGAGTGTGCTTTTAGGGAAAAGCCTTTGTTTTTATCAAACTTTATAAAAAAAAAACTATGGTTCAAGAATGCATTCATGTAAACATGAGTTCACCCCAGGTATCTGTAATATTTTCAGTAAAGTATTGCAAAAATTTGCACTGGATGGTAAGTTTGATAACTTTTATGTTGTTTTATCAAACTGAAAACTATATAAAGCATTTCAGCAAATAAGAATTTTTTGAAATTCAGCAAAAAAAAAATCGCACATCTCTACTTATTGATGCTATAATGTTTAAGAAAGGAGCACAAGAGGACAAATTGTCTAGATTTTCATGACGAATAAAGCTAACAAAATATTGACAGCAAATAAACCTGGTTAAATATGACTTGTATCATTTGGGGTGGGGGGCATCTGTCATAACTGATAGGGCTGGGATGCAGATAACAAACCATCTTTTTGGAAAGAAGAAAAAAACAGACACACCACATCATGCAATTAACATTCAACACACATGGCACTTAATCTTGGCTTTTACAATTTAGATTGAAAAAAGCCATTGGACTGCAAAATTAAAATTCCACGCACAAAGAAGATAAATAAACAAACAAATAAAGAAGTAAATAAATGTGAATTGACGTAAAAGAACCATATTTTACCCTCCTGTCATGTCAAAAGTGTAAACTGTGTTACCTCAAACATCCACAAGAAAGTAAAAAAAAACCATAACACATCAGGGAAGGTGGAATACTATAACAACACACATATTGTTATATTATTCCACCCACCTTAATGCTGAGCCTTTTGGAGTTGCCACGCCATAGCCTTTGGAGTCCAGGTTTCCTCCGACTTTCATCGTATCGCAAGGTTTCCTCTGCTCAATGTATTCATTCATCGTGGATTCCAGCAAGAAGGCAAATTTCCCTTTGGATTTCCGTACACGGGCGACACCATCATCAGTTGTTTTAGTAAACACGGATGGCTCCGCTGATTTCATGTATGACCACATTTTTTCGTAGACGGCTATTTTTGACCGCTGTGTGTAAAAGAGGAAGCTAATGTTAATTCCTTAAAGCCTACAGACAATCAGTTAATAGAATGATTGGTGGGACCCTGGGCACAAAAGGAAGTAGGATATGACTGCTGGCCTATACATGTTATGACTAATTAGACAATAAGGTACATAGGATGGATCTTGTCGCCATACCTATGCCAGATGAAGGTGACAGCAGGGAAGTAGGATTACTCTTTGTTTTAGTAAGGTTAATTAAAGTGATAAGGGTGGTGGACTACTGACCTTGGAGATTTGCTATATTAGTATATTTTTGGTATGGTACATCTGAGCATCCCTCTGCAGGGACTTACATTTAAATCAGCTCAACAAATGATGAGAAGAGAAGCAGTCCATCTGTCATTTTTTTCTTTTTATTGTTATATCCAACAGCAAATTGGAAGAGGGGAAGGTAGAGGGGTTGGCCAACCTTGGACTCATGATTCATGATTTATTAGTTACTTAGTAACTTCCAGTCCCAACACCCAGATTATGGGGGCATTGTATTTACTAAACTAAACTGTATAAAGCAGAGGTGTATAATTAGCAGAACCATTGCCCAATATGCTTATTTTTATATACAAATACACAGGTCAGGGAAGTAAAGGGGAGGACCCATCGAGCTACTTTATTATTATTATTATTTGCTCGATTATAAGACGACCCCCCCAAATTCTGAATATTAATCTATGAAAAAAAAGAAAAAAGCCTGAATATAAGACGACCCTATGGGAAAAAAGTTTTACCAGTAAATGTTAATTCATGTAAACATGTAAACTTTTTTTTAATAAAAGCTATGATTGAGAAAAAAATATATTTTTTGTTTTTATTTCCTTTTATTTTCCAACCTACCCCCCAGTTATGCACATCTGTCCCCAGACTTGCCACTCTGCCCCAGAAATGCCTTCTACCCCCTGTATGCCACTGTGCCCCATGATATGCCTTTTAACCCTCTAAATGCCACTGTGCCCCATGATATGCCTTTTAACCCTCTATATGCCACTGTGCCCCATGATATGCCTTTTGACCCCCTATGTGCCCCCCTGCCTCCAGAAATGCCTTATACCCCTATATGCCACTCTGGTATTTACAGGGGTTAAAAGGCATATTATGGGGCAGAGTGGCATATAGGGAGGTTTAAGGCATTTCAGGAGGCAGAGTGGCATATAGAGGGTTAAAAGACATTTCTGGAGGCAGAGTGGCATAAAGGGGGTTAAAATGCATATCTGGAGGCAGAGTGACATTAAGGGGGTTAAAAGGAGTATCATAGAGCACTCTGCCTACAGAAATGCCTTATGCCCCCCCACCTAATACCCCCCTTTACCGGTGCTTCTGCCTCAAGCAGGGCATTATCGAGGGTGAACTTGGCTCTTCTTGCAGAATAGGGTTGCCCTTAATTGTGGTATCCTGTTGCTTTAAGAAAGTACACTCTGGACTGTTTGTGAGGAACTGTATGGTCAGAGGACGTTTTAAGCTTGGTTTCAGTTTTCCAGCTGGAGTGTTATGTTTGCATCTGAGCTGAATAAAGAACTGCTCTGAGTAACTACTATCAAGTAGTGCTGGCTCCTGCTCTCCATGTCAAATACTACACACTGAAAACACTACATTAATGATCTAAAGGGAAGCTGACAAGCTGACATATCCACTCACATGCAAATTCACAGATTAGTAAATACACTGTAAATAATCTGACCGGTTTTATCATATATGTAATCAATTATTATTGTTAAGTAATAACTTATTAGCAGCAACTTGTACAAAATGTAACGACAATTGATGTACAAAAGTAATAATACAGCTCTGTCTTTGATTTAAGCATTGACATGTGGCAGAATATTTGCATCAGGCACTTTTAACATGATCATTGTTCTTCTCACTACGACTTCTGGTCACGCTATTGCCTTCTGCAGCAGCAACTGCATGGCTGCAGGGCATTTTAGAAATCCACTACGAGTAGCAGTGGTGACCTTATTTTACCCTTAGTAGTTCTGATTCTATTTGCATCAGAGTTATGGATAATATAAATTACATGTTCTACCTCATTCTCATTGAAGTTAGACTTTACAATTTAAAATATGTAATAGGCATCTTCACGTCTCTGGTAGACTACAATACCAATTGCAACACTATTCAATATTATTTATAGTAACAGGTAAGATGGAAACTTCAAATAGACATCAAAGAAATCCATAGAAAGAAGGACTTGAATTAAAATATATTACCCAAGATAACCAAGCCTCAAGGTTAACAACAGAGATACTTGTTTAAAGTAATATTAATGTCTAAAGTAGAGAAAACCTACAAAATAGATCTTACAAGCTTCTCTAGGTCCTACTGCCGAGTTACACTTTATGTAAAGGACATTTCACCTGCCCCAAGAGTAACCAGAGCTCTCCCTCTTCTCGAAAAGTGGCTTCACAAGGAAGCAAGGCTAGCATGGGGCAGAAACAGCTGTACGTAGTGGGGGCTAGCTACAGAAATACCTAAGTGGAGAATAGGGGATGTGGCTTGGGAGCGACCTAGTCAACCGCCACTGCCCTGCCAGAAGAGAGGGGACAATGACCCGGAGGACTGGGAAAGAAGCACTTCACTCAGAAACTCTGTATCAAACCTGGAGAGTTCCCAGGTATGATCAGAAGGGAGTAGAGTTTCTGGTGGGGAACATTTAGCTCCCTTACTTAAGGAAGGCAAATAAGAAGAAGACCTCCAGTATTTATTGGAAGGACATGAGCGTCTGAACAATGAGTAGGTTAGAGAGTAAAAATAAAAAATACAGATCAAGAGAATGTTCTACTTTTTGAAACAATTATATAAAAGTTGAATTAAAGCAACTAGGAAAAAGAAGGATAATTTAAAATTGAGATCCTCTGCAGTGGAAATACAAAAAGTATAAGCTAGAAACAACTGTGATAAATGGCACATGACCTCAAACATCTTTTGCTTAAAATATTTAGAAATATAAGGCAATTTACCCTAAAGAATTCTTTGGTAGATCCTGAATCCAATGTCCCGTAAGCAATTTCTGTTTGCTTGGCAAGGTCCTCTGCACTCTCTATTGGGGACACCATCCTCTCCACTGTAAGGAAGGCAGCCAAGTTTGCAGTGTAGGAAGAGATTATGATTAAGGTAAAAAACCACCACACTCCTCCAACTATTCTCCCGGAAAGTGATCTAAAAGAAAAACGGAGATTAGATATTTATCCTGGTAATCCAAAGTACTGTCCGACACAAGACAGATATCAGCACAAAAAGGCTGACGAAATGGAAATCAGTATACGGCTCATACTTTTTCCCCATTTCTAAACCTAGACTCGGTATTAAAACTAAATAAAGCCATTTTACCCATCTACACCAAAAGAGATTAATAAATCTATCAAAATCTAAAAAAAAATATTCTATATTCTATATAATATTCTTGATATTTAAGAACTAATTGTTTAAGGTGCTGTGTTTTATTTGGAGTAGATACAACTATCCCATGTTTTATTAATCTGAGATAATACTGTTTATGAATCCAATTGACAATTTCTGTTGTTTATCATATATATATATATACTAGCCTTGCCACTATGGTAATTGGGAATTTGGATGAAGTAGGAGGGGGCTGTATAAGCTGCAGTCATGAAGGGACAGAATAAGAAAAAGTCTCTGTGGGTGTAGTGGGTGTATAAGTATACGTTGTGTGAGTAAGTGTGTTAATTTATGGTGTTGGAAAGTGTGTGTATGTTACCGTACTTATGGAGGTAGAGTGTGTGTGTTAGTGTAGGTCATTTTAATTATGGGCACATGTACTAATATATATTAGACTTGTGCATTTGTTTTTGTACAAACTTAGTACTTATTAGTTTATTTTAGTGCAGAAAATGTACTTTTGTAGGGTAGGTAGGAGAATTACTGAAGTGTATTACAGGGACTGCAGCAGACAGTTTCTCCCCTGTACCTAAAGGTTTCGTTGCCAGTGTCTGGCCGTCCCGGCCCAGTGCCCTAGGGGAACCTTTTTAAAAAAAAATTATTTATATAAATATATGCATACATTCGTTTTTGGATAACTAATTTAATTTCCTGACAAAATTCGGAGGGCTTTTTACATCCGGAAACCTCTCATCCTTATTCACTTTCTAATGTCTCTTACACTTTCACTTACACTCATTCATGTTCTCTCACACTTTCATTCATGCTCTCTCTCTCTTGTTGTCTCCCTATCCTCTCCGCCGATTGCTTCTGTGTCCCTGCTTCCTTACTCCGCAGCTCCACTTCTCTTGCCTCTTCTTGTTCTTCTGTCTTCTTTTTTTGTCCGCTTCTCACCGTGTCTTCTTTCTCTGTCTACCTCTCAGTGAGCCAGGCCTCCCAGGTGACTTATGCACAAAGGTGAACACCCTTTCCTCAATTGAAGGAATGGGGTAGAGGCTGTCCCCATGACCTTTGAGAATACAATATATGGAAGAGTATTTGAGGACAAATAGAAGCGTTTCTGCACCTCCAATCAGGAGAGAAGGTGTGTCTGCAGGCTTCACCTTTTTGCAGAAGTGCCCCAGGAGGCCTGGTTCAGGGAGAAACGGAAGTAGAAAGAATACACAAGGAGAAGTGGATGAAGCAAGAAGGCAGAAGAAGACATTTCAATAAATCCAAATGCACAAGGCTTATATATATATATATATATATATATATATAACTGTGACTTTTGGGACTGTAGAACAGCTAGGATAACTTCACACCGACAAAACAAAATGAGTCTTCATAAAGAGAGACTTGGGCTCCAAACAGAGACTATCCTCTATAATAAGGGATACTGGAGAAGCATATAAAATAATATGTGCGATTTGTGTTACAATGAACAAAATATCAAGGACAAACAGAAATGTGAAAATTAAATGAAAAAATAAATAAAATTGGCGTACCTTTAGAGATGATGTAAAAAGGAAGCACAGAAGAGAAATGATGACAATATTTAGATATTTAGGAAACATGTAAAATGGAAAACCTTGGATGCCTCTGCTCTTTTCAAAGCCAGTGATTCTTGTCTTGGCTGCATGAGTACGCTGTGCACATTTTAACAATAGGGAGACAAATAACCCCTTTGTTGTATGATCTATACCCTGCCCCTACTTTCGATTAGAAATAATAAAAATATAATTACTAATATAGGAAAAATATTGTATTTGTTATTGTGTTTTCCAAAATACAATAGTTTTTAACCATTTGAGTGGCACGGGATATTTTTTTTTGGTATTTTAGATTATGACTAATGTCAGGTGGATTGCTATTTTGTTGGGATGGCCATCAGAGGTCAATATTGTATTTAATAATAAAACACCATTATACCAGTATTTTTGCATGTTGAGCAAAACTAGCATATGAAATGTATCTCTATATTTTATGGTGAAGACAAGCCAATTAGTACAGTTTTGCAAGGTATTATTCTAATTCTTACAAAACTGGGCAACAGCACATTTAATGCCCCCCTGTCGAACAAACACAGGCATGTGGACTCAAACACACAAACAAAAAAGCAAGATGGAAAAATGTCAACACATCGCTATGATGACATAGATGTTATCTACACGGATGACATAAATGAGTGACACAGAATATCAGACATGTATTTTGATGGGTCTGTTGCATGCTGTTACTTGTAAACTATGCATATCTTTTATCAGATGTGGGTACAGGGAGGGCCAGCCATCTGAGTAGGTGAGATGGCCCCTTCCCTGCCTTATGCAAATAGCCACATCACAACATTATTGTCACAAGGAGGCAAAATGAGAACTACAATGGAGGTCTGGGCTGCAATAGCATCGATTTTACAGCTCCCTATACTGGTCAGAGGAGATCAGATGATTTCCCCAACTGGCCTATGCTCCCCACTGCAAAAGCGGGATTTTGCCCGAAAGTTGGGAGGTATTTAGACCTCCAAAATATTTCCCAATTTTTGGGGGATGTGGTCCTGCATGTAAATTGAGGCTTGTGTTTTAGTGATGTCACTTATCGTCATTAAATTATTTTGCTCTCATTCATAAACAACAATCAGGTGGCATTAAGGTACTGAGATCATAATACGTGCAATGTTTTAAGCTACATAAAGATTGTAACAGGACACTCATGTTAATCACATGCACATCCAAACTGCATAACACTTCTCATGTAAGCCAACATATAACCTGTACCTAGGAATAGAAAAATCTTAGGTTTGGCTTAAGGTAATACATGCTAAGATGGCAAAACAATTTGTTATCTTTAATTTATTTTTGTTTTGCAACCCTTGGCGTCTTCAGCTATTCAATCTAACCTATTTTTCCAAACCCCATACTCTTTCACCTTCTTCTCTTTTCACCTTTTCATTGCTTTGGCCTCAGAATAGTAGAGCAAATGTGGTTGTATTACAGGAGATACAGCTAATCTTTATATTTTATGTTAGTGATTGCTGCCCTCTACTGGCTTCAAGGGGTTATTGTCATCAGCTCTCCTGAATAAGCACTATGTTGGGAAAAACAACATATTTTAAAACTCTGTAAAGTAGCATAGTACAAAGTATATCAGCGATAAATTATTATTTAGTTGAACATTTCAACTCCCTATGCATTATAAAGCGCCAACACCAGTAAGCTGCTCCTGCTAGATGGGGCATAGTGCATGGTTGGTGTGGGAACATTATTTTTTAATCTCTCATATTTTAGTGTGCATTATTGTCTGTGCATTTAATAACTGATTTACTACTCAGAACCCCTTTTCATTAGAACATAAGTGAAATAAGTTTAAAATATACACAACTTTGAACCCTAGACTCGGGATCCTATGTCTGATAAAAATATTCATCTTGCAAAGCCGCAGCATGTTAGAAATAATCAACAAGCCTCAGAATAACAAAATGATGTTAAAGTGCGTAATTCCTAAAATTATAAATAAGAATCAGATTTTAACACAACTTCCATGATCCCACACTGCCAAGAGGTGGCAGTGCATCTTCAGAATTTAGTTTCACCAGCAGCACGCTGGCTTTAAAGAGCAATAGAAAAGAAATTCATGTTTATGCTGCTAGTAGCTCAGGCAATTTACCAATTCCACTTTAATAATATTTGGGTTTTAATGTAATACATCTAAAGCACAATTCAACATCGCTGGCAATTTTTCCTATCGATATGTATATGGCCAATTGGATGGCACAATAAAAGAGATGGTTGATTTAACAGCTGTGAACGGTGCTAAAAGCCCTTCTAAATAAATAATAAGGTATGATAAATTAGCAAGAAGCTGAAAAAAAAAACACACACAAGAAGACACATGCAAATTGCGAAACAATGACAAAAAAATGGAAAATAATAGCATAATGGAATGACAGGCATGAATGGCAATTAAACTGCTGTTGCATTTACTTTGCAGCGCAATCAGCTGTAATTTTGGCACAGCGGCATATGTTATATGCACCAAGCAGATGACCGTAAAATGAGATATGCAGCAAAAACACGGTAGACCTCCAAGCGTTGCGGAAAGATAAAGACCCTATGCATTTTACAGTCTCAACATGGTGAATATAAGTTTAAGCAGGCATGTATAGATGGTACCGCAGATCATACCAATTATACATGGAGGATGGCAGCAAGCAATATGATGGAGCTGTGTTGAGTGGAATGTAAAGCAAAATTAAATAAAAATGATCAATTATTTGGAATTAAATCAAGGGACTGTGAAAATAACATATATACACCATGGCACCAGTGTATGACTATAAAATGCAAGAAGGTGATGGAGTGATATGGAACAAACCTTGGAGAAATATCGCACCCTTGCTGCATAAAGGCACCCAGGGAAAACCAAAGGCTGTTAAATATCCCAAACTCATTTGGCGGGTCAGGAGGGTTCTGAGGGTCCCGTGCTTCATCGGTGTCCTCCAAATGCCATTCATAGGGACTGAATCGGCTGACTAGGAAAAGAACTACACTGACTCCAATGTACGCAAAGACTATACACATCCAAATTTCATAGGCCAATGGATCCAGGAAAGAGAATACTCCTGGTTTGGATTTTTGAGGCTTCTTAATCATGATGGAGATGCCCAGGCTCATAAATGGTTTTGAAAAATCAATCACTTCTTCTCGTACCAGAGTAATGGTGAGAGGGGCGACGGCTATATCCGCTCTCTGAAAACAAAAGGAAACAATTCAGTTAGTGCAACAGCTTAGAAGATATTGAAAATTGCTATTTGTATCAAAAAATTCATAAATATCCAGAGTGAGTACATTTTCATATTTAGCACTTTCAACATCACATGAAATGATAAATGACTTCTTCGTAATCCTTTTTAATAAATTTGGACAAGTCTCGACAATGTACCCGTTGAAACGCAGTACCAAAATATACCTTCGATACATTTCCACAAGACTGGCAAAATGCCTTATTTATTGGGCAAATCTGCTTGTCTTTTATATTAGGATCATAAATCAAGCATGAACTCATTTAAAATTGCACATTCAGTGAGCATTTCGAAGGAAAGTGCTGGTTTTGATTCTTCAAAGTACAGGATTCATTATTATTTGATGACATTGACACAAGCTAACAATTCGAAAAGCATCTAGCAGCAAGCTTTTAAGGTAAATCGCTTTTGGATGATGTATGAGGTAAGAAAAAAGTAAGCAATTTTTAAGCATGTCTTAATGTCATTATTTTAAAAAATATTCCTTACAAGGTTTTATTCTGGACAGAAAGCCAAAAACCTGACGACACCCAAAAAACATTTTTACCAATAATTATGGGTTGAAAACAGTTATTGCCTCTTTTTACCTAGAGTCTTGTACAATACATTAACCATCATTGAGATATATTGCCTGTAAGCTTTGGTTTTTAGTGGATAAAGTTAATTGTGAGATATTTGGTTCAATTATTTGTAGTGCTAGAACAATCTAAAATGGAGTAGCAATCACACAAATCCTATGATTATTTGATTGGCTACTCTTGCTATATAATAGATACATTGATTATTTTATTGTACAATCCCATATAATTTACATCATTTACCTACACAACCGAAGTATCAATTTTCTGTTTTCATCTTTTGTTATATAATATAATGTTAAATAATCTAATTTTTATCTTTGCTGAAATTAATGTCCTAATTTTTCTTTTATTATTTTTATTTTAAGTTTTCATATACGTTTATATATATATATATATATATATAATCTAAATATATATTACCGGTATACACTGATCAATAACCTGCCTAATATTGTGTAGGTCCCCCTTTTGCCGCCAAAGCAGCCCTGACCCATCGAGGCATGGACTCCACTAGACCTCCGAAGCTGTGCTGTGGTATCTGCTCCAAGGTGTTATTTATTTCCCTTGGACGTTATACTCCTTGGACATATCCTGGTTCATCATATTTTAAAGAAGCACAGCGCCTTTTAATACATTCTATGGAGGGTGTGCTCTGATGACGCAGCTTCCACAGCCTAAGTAGTTCGGTTGGGCTCCCTTGAAACCATCACATTGTTCAGCGGGATACTGGGGGCTTCATTGCCTGAGAGTGGTGCCCCCTCCAGGATCTGCTGCCCTGGCTTTGAAAACCTTCACTAAAAAAAAAAGAGCAGCAGGATGTTTTTAAATATAGGCAAAGTTCTCTTCTCTTCAGGTTAGTATAAGGGTTTGTTTTGGAGAACTCTATGTTGGGCGATAGTGATAGAATCCAATCCCTGCCAACTGCTTTGACTTCATGCTAGGGCAGTGATGGTCAGCCATTCTCAGCTTCTACCACCTTATTATACTTGCATCCTTTGGGCACTGGCACGCCATTAGCATCAATGTTTTGTGCACAGAACCTGATCATCTGCCAAAAAAATGACCTGATCAGATGTACCAAAGGCCAAGTATCTATCTAATATCATTTATCATCCATCTGCAGAATAACAGCCGGTAATGCAGGGTATATCTATGCTGTATATAGATAAAGAGAGACAGATATATTGTGCCATCACCTTAACACAGTGTAACGTGTAGAATTATTGAATATGTAGATACAATTTCAGAAATGAGACATTGAAGTAGTTTGTAAATCGTGAAGAAATGAGATAACATTACATTCATACGATGAGCCATGTGGATTTTGCTTTACAGGAATAAATCAATGCCTTTCTTTTGACATGTCGGAATATGATGCCAGCTCTTTAAACACACAAGCACAGTCAATACTTATTGACTTCTAGAATGGATCAATCATTTCCCCTGACAATACACGACCTCTAAAGGACTTAAAAGCAATTCCAAGCAAAAATTAATTCACTGTTTAACTAAAAGGTTGTGTTCTGCTTGAGTCAATTTTGGTCAAGCTGTGATAATACTGCAGATCACATAATTTAGGGGAAAAAAGGAAAGAAAATGAAAAAATGAATGAATGTAATCTAACAGCATTTAACAACAAAATACTTTGTAAAGGGACAGTCTGTGCTAAAGTGAGAAAAAAATCATAGTTGTGCTAAGAGAAACATATACTAAAATGATAAATTTATACATATTTACATAGTATCTCAAATACAGAACACATAACAAATAATAGAGATTTATCTCAAATAATAATAAAAACAATCATTTATCACTAGTTCATTTATATGCTTTTGGATAGACAGTATATTATTAATCCGTCTACAATGAAAAATGATGGATTTAACCCTGTAGTGATCAGTGGGGGGTATTATGCTGGCAACAAGATAAATTTAGTTTTTTTAATGGTCTGTAGTACAAGTTTTCTTTGTTTAATTTTAAACCTGTTATATTGATGTAACAATGTACCTGCATGGCATTTTAACATATTAATATCATCTTAATTATGCTGTCTATAATATAATGTTAAGAGAAGGCAAGACTGCAGCACAGAAGACAGTACATTCACCCAGATTTTGTTCCAAAAATATATTTGCCCAAAAGCAAGAACTTTGGAAACAGTGTAATTATTTTTTTGGAAAGAAAAGGACACGGACGAAAATCTTTCATCTTGGGGCAAACATCAAAGCTGTCCCTGATAGCCTCATCAAACAAACGTACATTAAATTACTTTATGAATTGTGTCCCCGATCATAATCTACTCACTAGATCCATGTGCCACTATAGAATGTAATGTGATAGTTTGATAAGCATATACGAAATAAAGCGTTTGACACATTTTGAATGATGAATACATCACATCTGTAGGGGACTAAGTATGCGCCAATTATCTACACAGCATTGAACACAGTGCAGGATCTCTCCCTGTGCATGAATGCAGGTGTTTGGTGTAGCTGTAAGTCATCAAGGAAATGACTGGCAGGCAAAGATTATGCAAATAATTAGACATTTAATCTGTATCCATAACTGACTCCCTCTTTAAACATGATTTTATTTTATTTACACAGAAATTACTATAGATCACAGCTTTTCTGCATCCTTCACAATGCACAAACTAGTACTTGAAATGCTTGAATACTTACCCCATATACGAGTTCGCCCACCATTCCATTCCATATTTTCGTTTCCGGGTCTCGAGCCCCATATTTACCATCCTCTACTATTGACAGCTTATACTTTATGCCAACGTGCTTTGCGATTTCACTTGCCAAGTCCACGCAGTATCCTTCATACTTATCGTTGCCGTCCAGTTGGTCATAGTTTTTCTTTTTCATGACATATGGGTTTTCCTTTAATAAGACAAATTATAGATGTAAGACGGTTACTAAGGCATTACTTTATCACTGCATGATTTAAGGTATTCTTTTAAAGACATCATTCCACTTACTCTGCTGAATCTTCTGCAGAACACGTTCAGCTCTATTCACTAAAAGCCAAGTGCTTGCGAGGTGCTGGAAAATGCAGCAGCAAACTTGCACCAATATACAATCCAACTCATAGATTCACTACTGCCAACTTGCATTGCACTCATAGGAATTAACAATTAATTTGCAGGAGAATCAAAATGTAAGCTCAACAAACACATTCATTAATCTAAGAGGGTGAAAGGTGGTATGCTAGTTGCCAATCCAACCAATAAATACTATTAATAATATTTTATTTAATATTATTTTTTTTAAAAATCTTACTCTCAACCCATGCATCATGAATGAACTAATAATTAATTGATAAAGCCAATCTATTCTCTCTCTCACCACCAACCCTTGGTCAGTTGGATGCAGGATATAAAATGTATGATTTAACCTTTCCATAGCTTTAATTATACATACCCCCATGGGGGGTAAACTCTAATTAAACAGTTAATGAAGGATTCAATGTATCCCTAGACTCAACAAACACCTGTGCAACCAGTGGCTATTTAGAATCCACTGTGTAGAACTGATTTCCGGGTTGTTGGGGTTTTTTTATTTTGGGGGGGGAGTTAAGTTTGCATCAGTGTTTTTTCATCTATTTTATTTTTGAATTGATTCCTTATTTGGGCCAAAGATCCTCCCAAATGTTATTGAAACTTTAGAATGAGCTTACCAAAATAGTTGTGACTACGATGGTTTTATTTTCAACAGAGGAAGAGTCATTTGCGGGTTGCTGATCAGGAGCAGGCACGAAACGTTCATATTCATTCCAATGTCCAACCTGTAAAGTAGTCCAGTTTTGAAACACATTAGCAGGGAATCCTATTTTCCTTATCCCTGTCTATATACTTTACACACATGAGTGGGTTTGCTATCCCAGGTGGCCTACTGGAGGTGCAGGGAGATCTAGCTCTTTGTGGCCAGACACCTTTACTATCTCCTGCTCCTTTATCAATTACAATGTATAGATACATACACACATTTGCCATAAATGTAAAAAAATAATATATTTGTTATATGCATAGAGCAGACTAACTAGGAACTACTAGCATCTTAAAATAGACTTTTACCATAAAATAGGAAAATATATGTAAACTAAATAGTAGGACACATTGTGCAGAGACCTTGCCTACCAAACTTCTCCAGATAGAAGCGTTTATTGAACTCAAGGTCAGCATCCAAAACAAAATGTGAACTTGGATATTAATATGTGATTTTTAGCAAACAATTTGGGTTCAGAAGGATTCATTAACTTTGCAATTAATTGCCCACATGACCAGTTTCAAAGTAAAACCTTTGCAGAATGGCAATGAAAGCCACTTGGCAGTCATGGAAATGAATCATTTGTTTTTATGTCCATAAGAAAATGATGTATGTTAACTTAACTATTCGAGTTTCAGAACAGCGAGCATTCTATTCTTCAACCATGGAACATTTCAGTGCTACAGGCAGAGTGCCTTTAGGCAATATTGTTCAAGCTAAAAAAAAACCCTTGCGCTGAATGAGAAATGTTATTACTTCTTAGATAATACAGCATTTGTAAAGTAAGCATATACTTATTACGTCTTGTACCCTTTTTGTACCTATTACCGGTAGTTTGTGCCCTGATTTGTGTATTTTACACATTGAACAATCAGGGGAATGTATAAACATTTTGTACTCTAATATGGAACTCATTTTTTAACCACAGAACATAGCATATTAGAATTGTGTAAAAGGAAAGTAGTCTAGCAGTTACTGGTTATACACTTACCTTACGGGGTTTAGTGGCTGTCATTTCATAAATATCAATAGTGTAGTTAGTTCTTCTCCCATACGTGTCAAACTGGATGTTCCCAGTCATCCCCTGCACTTGTACCTAGATGGGTCCGACAAGATATCCCTTACTGAAGACTGCCATTTTGTAATTTTCAGTTAAATATAAACTTTTATAGCAATTAACAAAATAATTAAACATAGTAGTTTGTATATAAAATAGTACAGACCCTTAGCATATCCATTGTTCTAGGTGTACAGGCATTCCCTTCTACAAAGACCTATGTAGTTACCAATGTGACACAACATAGCCAACTAACCTTCACAGCATAGACCTGATAATATCATGAATAATACTATGAAGAATAATTATGATATAATACTAAACTTTTTTTGTCTCAAGAGGATGCATGGAATAGTTGTTTTTTTTCCTTATTTGCAAATGCATTATCTGTTGTTTTGATACTAAATGAGTTAAAACCACCATTGTACATTTTTCTGTGATAATACCAATGCTCTTTTTTTGCAAGGTCCATTAACCTTGGTGATATTTCATAACAGCATCCTATATTTGCACTGTGATATATTTAATTGTGTGATTATATACTACAAGGTGATGCATGCATAACCGTTCTTGCATGAAATTAAATTGATGCTCCAGGCTGCATGTTTTTGTTTTATTTTTAATGACTATGTAGAGGATCATAGTGTTAGCTATGATGACGCCAACATATATTTCCAGGTACAATAATAGTGTGTATAATTTCCTTAAAATGAATTCAGAAATTGTAATACTAGCAAAACATACCATTCTACTACCTATTTAACCTAATATGTGACTGATCAATTCCCATTGCTAACAGGTGTAAAAAACAAAGCACATAGGCATGCCATCTCCATAGACAGTAGAATAGGTCATACTGAAGAGCTCAGTGACTTTAAACATGACAGTGTCATAAGATACCATCTTTGCCACAAGTCAGTCTTTGAAATGTCTGCCCTGCTAGATCAGCCCCAGTCCACTGTAAGTGGTATTATTGTAAAGTGAAAATGTCTAGTACTAGCCACAGCTGAGCCACAAAGCAGTAGAGCTTAGTGCGTAAAAATCATCTGTAGCATCACTAACTAGAGAGCTTCCAAACTGCCTCTGGAAGCAACGTCAGCACAAGTACTGTGTGTCAGGAGCTTCATGAAATACTTTTCCATGGCTGAACAGCTGCATACAAGCCGAAGATTAGTATGCACAATGCCAAGCGTCATCTAGAGGGGTGTACAGCACACTGGACTCTGAAGCACTGGAAATGTGTTCTCTGGAGTGATTAACCAAGCTTCCCCATCTGGAAGTCTGATGGACAAATCTGGGTTTGGTGGATGCCAGGAGATTGCTACTTAATGGAACACATAGTGCCTACTGCACACTTTGGTGGAGGAAGGATAATGGTCTAGGCCCCTTAGTTCCAGTAAAGGATAATGGTAATGCTACAGCATACAAAGACATTTAAAACAATTGTATGCTTCCAACTTTGTGGAAACAGTTTAGGGAAATCACATTTCTACTTTGCCTCAGAGCACAAGGCAAGGTCCATAAAGACATGGTTGGATTAGTTTGGTGTGAAGAACTTGACTGGCCCGCACAGAGCCCTGATCTCAACCCAAATTGAACACCTTTGGGATGAGCTGGAACTGAGATTGCGAGTCATTACAAATAAAAAAAAATGCTTACACTCTCATTACTCTAATGCTTTCTCTAAATGTCTCCCTACCTTCTCCGCCATCAGCTTCCTGTCCCTGTCTCCTTGCTGCACAGCTCTGCTTCTTCCCTTGCATCTTCTTATTAAGCTGTCTTCTTTTTTCTTTGTCAGCGGCTCCAAAAAGTCTCCTTTCTTTGTCCGCTTCTCTGTGGACAACTGAGCGTGGTCCCCCGGGGAACTTCCGCAAAAGGGCAGAGCTTCCAGGTACACCCTCTCCACGATGGGCGGAACGGGGGAGAGGCTATCTCGATGGCTACGCCCTTTTGGGTAAGTCCACAGAGGGACCAAAATAATATAGATACCGTAGATTCATGGAGAAAGATGCCTCTTCGCATAAGTTCCGTCTGCTGTATTGTGTGATCTATAAGTGTCATTACTATAATTAATTCATATTATTTACACCACTGATACTAGAGGTGGTTGGTGCTGCGATGCGGTGCAGTCAGGGCCTGACATACTGTGTTCATCAGTTGATTTGATGAGGACCACTCAGTCATATGTTAATTGCTGAGGCTGGTTCTATCTGTGTGTGCGCAGATGGCTGATGAGGCCAATCCTTGCACGGAAGGTCCAATGACAAAGAGGACAGAAGATGAGGAGAACATCTCCAGCAGGGATGCTAACACAAGCTTTTCCTGCTTGCCTCTTTTGTTCTGCTGCAGCCATCCTTTTGGCCTCACATGAAAAAGTCTCCTTGGTAGCCAATGGTCTTGCATACAAACTCCAGTCCTGCCCAGCGTACCTGATGCTTGCTTGATTTGCTTTGTCCAGGATCTTGTCCTGTCTTGAGGATTTTCCTGAGGATTGTTGTGTAGAAGTGCATCAGCATCTTGGCATGTTGCTAATACACAGCCCATGTATGCGAGCAGTGTGAGGAGAACAACTGCCCTGTATACTTTCTGTTTGGTCTGGATGGTGATGCCTCTTCTATTCCAGACGTTGGCATAGTCTCTAGCTATCCTGGTGTTCATATCATCAACTATAGTGGTTTAATGGGACTAGGTACTGTCAAGGTATGACATAGTTCAACATAGGGCTTCCCTGGGGCCGGCTGATGCAAAACCTCAGTCTTCTTTGTAGATAGCTAGACTGAAGTTTGCTCAGGCACTGGAGAACTTGTCTACGCTGCATTGCATGTCAGCTTCTGAACAAGTGTTGAGGGATGGTATCTGTCATGACTTTGGTTTTCATATGAATCCTCCATAGGTTGAACAGTTGCCCGCCAGTGCGGACACAACACTGCTTCACACCATTTGTGAGATAACGGCTCAGTCCACAGTGATACTTAACATACTGTTTCCTGTTACAATTAAAATGTACACAAAATGCAGTGTGTCAGTGATGGCTTCAAGTAACAGACTTTAGAATTCTGGAATTCTGATCTGTTTTTTTTTATCACAAGCTGCATGTAGATCCATAAAATAAGTGTAGAGTATATCAGGCCTCGACTACACCACATCGTCACACAGAGCATCGCAGCACCAAATAGCTCCAGTGGATTTTACTATATTCCGCCTGTTTACTGAGGTACACATCAGTTTATCAACTATTCCATTTATACAAGAAGATTGTTCTTTTTTTCATTGTGTCAGTTTTGGTTACAATGTTCTTCAATATTCTACACAACTGCACACATAAAAACAAAATAGTTTGAAAGCAGGCATTAAATAATAAAACGTATATATTTTCTTAGTCACATGTGGATTAGGGTAACTGAAGGCATTTTGTGTTGCCCAGATGTTTTATAGAAGATTGATCGTGCCATGCGGAACCAATGGATAATGTAATGTATCATGCTTTATTCAGTGAGCACAGGCTTCTTTGACATTCAGCACTGAAAACATGTCACTTTTTATAAGGATCAGTTTGTGCTGGAAAACTAAAATACAAGACTTACAGAACGGAGACGTTCATGCTTCAAAAACCTTTCTACAATCTGTACTCTCCTTATTCACTACACATTTCCTCATCGAACAAAGCAAAGTCAACCACAAACACAAAAAAGTCATAATCATTTGCATGTTGTTGTCACATTCTTTACTTATGTAAGTATTTACATTATTAACATCATCCCTATTAATCTAAAATTATTAAGATAATAAATTATTTAAAAAGTAGTGTAGAGTTGTAAGAGAAACAAAGGTAAGCCAGAAATTAATCATTTCAACTTTAAGGACACACATCACTCCATAAAGTATGAGCACGCTTGGAGATCTCACTCATGCCATATGTATGCATGCTTGGAACAGCAGTAGCTGCGTCCATATCGCTAAGTGTAAGCGATTAGAGCTCTGAAGAGGCATATTGAAACATTGAGAGAGATTGACAATCTTGAGAGGAGTCTCTTGCTCACTGAGCAGAGTTTATATGGGGCCTCTAGCAATGAGGGAGGAGATCAGGCAGAAGGGAGCCAGGCGAGGATCCAGCTGTCTTGGTGCACATTGGCACCAATAACATAGTAAGAGGAAGTTGGAGTGTCTTAAAAGGTAATTTTAGGGATTTAGGTTAAGAAAATGACCTCCAATGTAGTATTCTCTGAGATACTCCCTGTGCCATGCACTCACCAGAAGGAAATCTTTGGGTTTTTAGAGCACTAGTATGATTTTGCTTTGGAGTATGATCTGTATAGTTGTCATGGGTTGCACCTGAATGCAAGAGGGTCCAATGTGCTTGGGGAGAGAATGGCTAGACGGTTGGAGGATATTTTAAACTAGGAATGGGGGGGTTTAATAAATACCGGGCTAGACAGTATAGAAAGGTGTTTTAGTTAGTAACCAAGTGGGTGGATCTGGGGACTTGATTTGTACAGATAATAGGGGAAAGCATATATCTTGCACCCCCCCCCAAAAAAAAAAACCAAGCAGACAGAAGGTGCCTGCAGCACGTGTGTTAAATGGCAAGCTTAAGGTCATTTCTACAAATGTTCACAGTTTAGGGAATAAGATCCATGAACTTGTGACAGTTCTGGGAAGTGAGAATGTTGATATAGTGGCTGTTACTGAGACATGGTGTAATGAGAAAAATGACTGGGACATATCAATACCGGGGTACTCTTTATATAGAAAATACAGGGAGGGCAAGAAAGGGGAGGGGTGGCATTAATATTGTTCTTATCTGCCGTCACTTTCTATGTTTCTCTAGCTGTGTGGTCCCTTAAATTTTCAATGCATGAGGGGATTCCATCCCTTTAAATATGCGAGAAGCTACTAAAAGCTTCTCGCATCAGTACTTGCAAAAAATCACTGGGAGTTGCAAATAGCAATCCAACTCGCAGAGTAACCTGCAAACCACAAACGTGTTGGATGAAGGAAAGGGCAGAGGCGCAAGATAGAATGATAAATATATATATATATATATAATCTTGATATTTAATGGCAGTAAAATGACCTAAACATTTCCAGTTACCATTAAGCTACATGGTTTATTAAACGGAAAGTCTAGATACAATACTATCTTGTTCTAAGCAACACATTTCATGATGTTGGCCATATTAACAAAGAACATTCCACTAGTAGCCATGGTGACTATTCCACTGGTTAGAAATTATCAGCCGGATTTGTTTATAAATAACCCCTCATTTAAATAAATATTCCCACTGTTTCAGATAAATAACTGTTTTTTATCGATAAACCTCCATTTGTAACTTTCTTAAAGTATGTTTAGGGATAACAAAAAAGTGCACAATTTTCTTTGCCCCTGACCCTCTAGTTTTAGATCATGACCTCTTGTTCTCCTCCTTGGAGATAAGCAACCCTTCTGTACTTTGATAAATCTCTATCTATTTCAAATATATTTGAAAACTAGAAATAACGCCCCACGTTTTGGGATCAAACTCTGGAAATTATGAGAGCTTTTGGAATGTCCCTGTTGATTGGTTACCATTCAGCAGAATAAATCTTTATGTATGTGACTCAATGAGTATTATTAATCATCATGCGTACTTAAATCCATCCAATATAGTCATGGTACAAGCCTAAATCAAAACCACAAAAGTATAAGCAATCAATATATACGACATTAAAATTATGGAACTTATTACCATTTTGAGTGCTCTTTCTATGTCGATTCCTTGACTCCAAGGCACGGCTGGGTTTGCCAGACAGTCTCCAGCACTTCCTCTTCTTGAAACATCCACCCGCTGCCTTCGCAGATATCGAAAAGCCTCGGCTATCACTAACACCGCATCGTGTGTCAGTGCGGATGTGTACTATATCCAATAGAAATAGTGAAAAACGTTAAAATTCATATGTAGTTTTCTAGGGAGTTAGCATTTTCTGGGCAACGTGAAAACATTTATTTATGTAAGCTTTTTCCCCTAACAAGTAACTAAAAACAGAACAGTAATAATTCTAATTGTAGGAAGTGACCTATAAACTCATTTCAAGGATGTTTTGTCTGTTCTATAGTTTACGGATTAACATTCAATAAGACTCAGTTTAGGGTAACGTACAATTCTTTTGTTAAACGGATTTATAGGCGCAGCAGCATGTAAAGGCCAGCCTAAATGAATGCACCCATCGAGCAGCTCAAACTCAGTATATAAATCCCCATCTAAAGTGAAAAAGTTGCAACTCTGATCCTGTTGGAAATTAGTACATTACAATAAAGCCCTTTTCTATAATATACACTTTTACTGTAATTTTTTGGGGTAAGTGGAAAATGAATATTCCCCCCATACAATTTCATAAAAAAGGAAGGGTTACAGATTATTAACGTATAACTCTATAATTTGTCTGATAGGCAGTTCTAGAAAATACTGTTACGTTGATATCGGGCAACAGAATGAGTCATTAATTTCCCATTAGTTAAAAAAATGTATGACACTTGCATAGAACTTTGTTGTGCTCCACAATTAACTCATTTGCTAATTAGGGGTGAAAACGTTTTCATTGCCAGAGGTATAATTAAATTATATCTATAACCCCCCCCCACCATTTTCTTAAGCACCATGATAACAGCAAACATAAAAGGTCAATATTTTATACATTTTCTAAACAAATGAAAAGCACACATTAAAAAACCTATTAAGAGGTTAGATCGTTTTTTTTCTCCCTTAAATGTAGTTAAAATAAATCTCAGTAAAATATTATTGGAAAAATGAAATGAAATTCAACTCCAGTGAATGCATTATATTTATTTAAAGAAAATCAATTAAACAACATAGTCGTGATTACATGCAGTTAAACCACAAATATATCAATTCAAACTTAATGGAATCATTTAATTACAAAATGTATTCTGTGCTCAGTTAACCCTTCTGATGAATTGCACATATTTTATGAATTATTATATATTAATGCTTTAGGCCAGGCAGGACTCGGGATTAAAATTGGTCCTAGCACTTTAACTCCTTAAGGGCAATGCGCGGTCCCTAAACCCATTGAAAACAATGCATTTTGAGCCCGTACATGTACGGGCTTTGTCATTAAGGTGTTAAGGCTAGAACCCAATAATGTGACATACATGAGACCTCCTACCCAACATACGCTGCTGTACTCTACACTCCCTACTCTCGGGTTACTCAATGGCTAGTCTGCGCCTAGCTTTGGGTGTACTTTGACCTACCCATTATTTTCAGGATGTGTAATATGTGAAAAAGGTTAGAGGTAGTGTTCCGCACACTATTTTGAATTTCAACACATAAGTTATAACTATATTCACCACTATAAATAATTCTATAACTATGTAAAGTAAGGTACTCTATGATGCCGTCATTAGGGGAACGTGCCTGGGGTCTGCGGAGACCTAAAATATCTGTACTCTGGTTACATAGCTCTCTAATGAGGATATAAATATAAATCAATAAATAAATAAAATAAAATATTTAAAAATGTAAAAGCAGGAAAACCAGTTCCTGTACGCAAATATGAAATAGTAAAAAAAATGTAGTTCTTGCAAATGTAAGTCTGATTTTTTCAATTTTTCTAAATAATGCAGTTTATAAAACAGTATTTTGGCACCTATTCTTCGCAAGGAATCGAAGTAAAAAAAGCAAATGAAGTTTTATTTGTGCCACATTTTTTTTAATAAAGGGTTGGTGAGGAAATGGCCGTATGAGAAATATATGATGTTTAGAAAAAACAAGCACTTACATAGTTATGATGTACCTTCTAATACTTGCCTAAATTTTCATTTTCTAAACTCAGTTAAATTATGCTATTTATTTTTTTTTAGAGTTGAAAAGGCTCCTGTAATTGTGTAAAAAAAGCCTTTGTTCTTAAAAGGGTTAAAGTGCTCAATTCATGTTTTTTCAGCATTTTGAAATGAGCACAAAATACTGGCTGTTGGGGTGTATCTAGGCTGCACGTATACATGTCAGTAGCTTTGGTAGCCTTGTTAATAATATATAATAATTGCAGCTAGAGCTGGGGTATTTTAAGAAACCACTTGATGTAATTACCACCAGGACGAGATAAGCAAAATGTATAGTTAAGGCCACTGGAATGTAGAGCTTTGCTGATGGTGACCCAATTTTAATTTATAATGAAGCAAATTATTTTATATAGGCTTGTGGGATTTCAGCTAATTCTGGATTCAACACAATCAATGCCCCGATGAGTTGACCTAAAACCTGACTTTGAAAATCTCCCTGAATATGCATGTTATTATTCTTTCTCCTCGTGGGGGTATTAACTAAGTAAAATTGATTGATGTGGCTGTTTTCCTTTGTAACACAGATAAGTACATAATATTTTGGCATCATATGAGATGTGCATTTGTATAGTTGAAGTTCATACAGGTTGGGGCCCTAGGACTGATTATTTTAGTTTCAATCAGTAGGATATGTTCATTATTATTATTATTATTAGTAGTAGTAGTATCATCTTTTACTTATATTACTTATAAATGTACACTAATCTAAAGTAAACTGATACATTAGGTAAAGAGGGCTCTACCCGCGAGCTAACATTCTAGATCAGTATCTAGATAAGGTGATTCTCTTTTTGATGCTGATATAATCAGGTTTACTCTTGGTTTCAATGATAAATTGAATCATTTAAATATAGTTCGAATTGTGAGTCTTTAAATTTGATATGGATTCCTTTGCAATAAAATTGATGAATACTGTACCTTTAATGGTGCGTTCTTTGCCTCAGGGAACTCCCTCTCATCCAGACGTACCCATCTCTGTACAAATTGCTGTACTATTGGGTTTTCATTGTTCACTATTTGAAATCCAGTCACGTTGGCTCCACCATGCATAACTCTGTCCAGCGTGACACCTGTGAAACCCTAGAATTATACAGAATTACATTTTAATAGTGGCCATTCTCCAAGGGTCTAGACATTATGTCTGAGTTGCAAAATCCAGGAAAGGTTTGTAGGATGCCACCTAATGCACTTTCCTATAAGTCCAGATGGAGCTTTAGCATATCAGCCCTGGCAATAGATTTCTGAGGGAGATTATTGTCAATGAGCTATTTTCTAGGATACTTATAACATATAACACTGT